>BMAO01004252.1:0-16901 GCA_019973975.1 Trichonephila clavata | reverse complement strand
AGTGAGAGACAGAAACACAGTCTTATTGAAAAACAGAGACACGCATGTGCTTACATAGATATACAGACAGAGAGAGACTCACTGAAAGGCAGAGATATACATATACATGCACATGGACACAAACACACACACACACACACACAGAGAGAGAGAGAGAGAGAGAAAGAGAGAAAGAGACACCTACAAATGGAGAACATAATTCTTCTTTCCAAGGCTAGCACTGGGCAGCAGAAGAAACAAAATGACCAAAAGAGCTAACCTCATTGTGTCCTCTTAAAAGAGAGACTTACGAAGCCAAAGTTTCAAAAAACCTGAGGATAATTATAATGACTAATATAATACCATGTTCTGATTCCGCTCACCTTTCTTAAAGATAAGCACAAACAATTGACGTCATTTCTTGTAATGAAACAAGAGGTGGGTCTTCTGTTCACTTGAAAATACGAGTAATTAGACAAACCTTGGAAATGTCTTCCCAAATTTGGCCACCAACTCAGATGTTCTCTATTTGAATTAATCATTGATAGTGATATTCGAGTGATCATAATTGCGAACTCTTGAACGCCGTTGTTTATATATGATGCCATTAAACACCTGCAATATAGAAGAGTTGAACTTGTTGAGCTTATGTAATTCAAACCTGTCAAGGCCAAAAATGAATTGTTTTTTTGTTTACTAACGTCCCACCTTGAAGTAACATGAGAGCTATTGAAAATGGACTTCCAAATTTTAAAGCTGGATCAAAAGACGAACTGACACACTACTCTCCAAATATTCCCACTACATTTACACTCATGTCCATAAATTAAGGATTATGAAGTTCAGGCAAAGAAAGAGACAGAAGCAAAACAAATTTGACTTATTTGTAAAGTCTATTTATTAAACAAAAGGTAAAGAGCAAAAAGATGACACAATTAATAAAAATTGCGATTTTTACTCCCTGGCGAAAATTTCAAAAAAGAACCTATTTACAAAAAAACAGTATAACATGGTTAGTATGATGGTTAATACGGAGTATGTCTCCCGGACGATGCAATACAGGCCTTACAACGCCTACGCATGCTGAGTATCAAATTATCAATCTGATCTTGGGGAATATTACACCACTCATCAAGCAATGCCCTCCGAAGTTCTGGTAGACAGGTGGGAAGGGGTTGACGGGCTGCAATTCGTCAGTCAAGCATATCCCACACATGTTCTATTGGATTCAAGTCCGGTGAGTATGCTGGCCTACCCATACGGGTGATATCCTCCAATTGAAGGCATTCGTTTAGAATATTTGCATGGTGAGGACGGGCATTGTCATCCATAAACAGAAATTCAGCACCCATGGCGCCCCAAAACAAACGTGCATGTTGTTCCAGAATGACATCCCGATAGATGTGGCCTGTCATCGTTACACTCTGAACATGCAGGTCAGTTCTGGAACCAAGAATAATTCCTCCCCAAACGAGCCATCCTGCACCAGCGTAACGGTGTCGTTTAATGGTGTTCTCTTGGTGGTAACGGGTACCTGGCACTCTCCATATGAAAGTCTGGCGAGAATCAGACTGCAAACTAAATCTGGACTCGTCAGAAAACATCACACAAGACCTCTGTTGCGGTGTCCACAATGCATGCTCTCTACTCCAGGTTAATCGCTGGTGACAGTGAGTTGCGGTAAGGGTAACACATCTGATAGGCCTACGCGCATATAGACCAATGTGCCCGAAGCGTCTGTACACGGTCTGCCTTAAAACTGTCGTACCGGTAGCTAAAGAGAGCTGACGAGACAGGTCTGACTCTGTGCTCCATCTGTTTCTTTTGGCAGTAACTGCCAAATATTGGTCCACATTCGGCGTTGTAACTCGGGGGCGACCTGCGCCGTAACATCTACTCACATTACCATCATCTTGGAATCGTTGCCAAAGCCTGGAGATGACACTCTGGGTGATTCCAAGTTCCTCGGATACTTCTAGCTGGGCACGTCCACATTCCAGTCGTCCGATAATTCTACCACGTAAAAAATCATCCAAATGCTTCCTTTGTGCCATAACTATGCGGTTATTGCACTGAAAGGCTTTTAAAGCGCTTGTGAACAATTTCACTTCTTTGTCAACATTCCTTATATACCTATCTTTTACACTCTCGACATTGTGACGTACTATCCGCGCCATCTGGTGGTAACCTGTAATTTTCATATTCTTCTTCAAGATGTGTGTGATAATTCTACAGGTAAAATTTTTATTTTAGTTCAATTTCTGTGTGATTCTGAATTATCCTTAATTTATAGACATTAGTGTAAATGAGACTCGTCAAATGTAACCTGCATTTGCAAGCTGAAAGTTGTCAAGGTCTGTAAGCAGTTCGGTAATAATAAGTGTATATCGTACGTCATTAGAGGATTGTTTAATTTAATCGGTGATTCTACAAATTAAGTTACTATAGAGATTGAAGAATTCTTTTATATAAGTATATAAAAAATTTTGACTTTTTTTTTTCCACGTTGAAAAATGCCTTGTTCAAAAATGTCTTACTAAAAAAGTTTTGTTAAATGCCATTTTAACTCCACGAAAGGATTTTTTTAATAAAAGAATGCTGAGCGTATATACTCGTATTTACAAAAGAAAAGAGAAACAAACCTCTAAGCAATAATACACCTTTTGTCCTTTTTGAAACTATTCCAAAGTTAAAAAGCATAAGGCCAAGGTTAGTTCTGGAGTTTTTTTCTTCAGTAAGTAGCTTGACAACTATCCCTATTTCCAGGGAGTCATGTCTAAGTAGATTAAATTCACTTCTGCCTTCACCTAATAGTCTCGCCTACAAATTAGCTTTTGCTTTAGAAAAAAAAGATTTTTCTACCGTGCCTCTAGGGAAAAGAGATAGAAAAGGAGACAATGTGAAACCTTAATACTTGATATTTCAGAAGATGGAACAATAGTACTCTTTTGAGAAAGTCTGCATTATGTTTTAGATTTAAGAGAAGAGAAATGTAAGCTCTTAATATTTTTTTCTCAAAGCAATGCTAACTACTGTGTTTTAAATGCGTTCATCTACATTGTTTTTCCTGAATTATAATTTTAAAAAATATGTGAATTTAGGCTTCTGATTATTTTTTTTAAATACAAACATTACAATTCTTATAAGGTGTGTAAATAAATATATATATATATTTTTAGAAATATATTTCAAAAGACGTGAATTGTTTCAATAATGTTGTGAAATAGGGTATTTTTTATTTCTTGATTATTTAATTTTCAACTGTGTTGAAAAAAATAGTTTATCTTGTACATATTCAATTAGATGAAAAATCGTCGAAAGCAATTTAATGGATAAGAGATATTATCTATTAGTGTCAGTCATACAAGGACAAGCATGGTGCACATTTAGAAGAAAATGTTTTGAAACACATAAGCTAATATTCACATTTCTTACATGACTCCCTATAACGACTTTTGTAAACATTTTTTGGAGCATTCGACGCAATTTAAAAGCACTTAAAATGAGAAACGTTTAGGTTATTGAATAAGGTCAAGAGATTTGAGGAAGAGTAATCTTAAATGAAGATTGTTACTGACTTTAAGGTAATGCTCAGCTTTGTGTGCCCCTTCTGCACGCAATTTAATGAGACTGGACCCAAGATTTCACCATATCGTTAGGATTGTCCATAAGTCAAGGAGCCGAATTGAGATCTATATTTGTACATTGCACGGAGGCATAATCAGAGTGTAACAGCGTTTTAGTGAAATCTCATGAACTTCATTCATCTATAAAAACCACAAGTTTCTACGGGTTACTGTTTCTAGAAGGTGCATAGAAGTCTTTTGGTTAAAATGCTTTCGTTTTGCGCACTGAGAAGCCCATTAAACATTGTGCATATAAAATCGACACTGGAGTACAGATCAGCGGGAGACCCTTCAATGAGATTAGGGGATTTATAAAGGAATCCTAACCACTGATTTTCGAATGTAACTTCCTCTAAACTACAAACCCCCTAAATATCTTTCTACATGCAAGAACTGTTGGGCACATAGCTTTTATCATCTGGGCAATCAGAGCTTGTCTTTGGCATAGGCTCTGTAACTGTTATGAGGTATAAAAATGAAATTTGAAAGCCCTTTGAGTTGCCTTATCTGTAATGCAAGTTGTCGGGGTTTCTTTTTTAGGGATGCCACGTTTGTTTGCTTATGCCAATTGTTAAGGCCACGTTTGTTACACACTAATCTGGCTAATAAATTTCTGGAAAATAAGGTTATTTGACTATGGATTGGTCTCACGCTGATCTCCAAATCTTAACCCTATAGAGCACATTTTGGATGATCTTGGCAAGACAATTGCTGCATGTTTTTACATCATCCATAACTATCCAGGACGATTTCCTTAGGGTTTCCAAAATTTCACTCCCTTCCAGAATGAATTCATGTTTTGAAAGTTTTAAATTTGTAAAAGCGGATCATACTACCTATTGACCCATTTTCTTAAAAAAATATTCTAACAGAAAACTTTGAAGCATTTTCTCTCACTCATTCCACTTGTAAGAACGGCGCATTGACACGGCTCACACCCCTCTATACATATCGAGATTAACATATGGAAAGCAGGTGGCTCGCTTTGGGGGTTGGTGGCAGAGTACGTGGATTGGGATCATTGTCCTTTGCTCAGCTTCTGAACAGTTGAAGACGGTGTGCCTGGGGGCACAATGGACGGTACATAGACCCATTGTATGTCCAATTACGGGGCTTGTCTGTCTTAGGAGACTGGCGCCACGGAGGATGTCGGCCTTCTACTTGAAAGTGAAACTGGAGACAAGGTGGATCTAAGAACAGATGTTCGGACAAACCTTTTGTCACGGGAACGTTCGAGAGGGACCAGAGCCATTGTTTGGTCCACACCAGTGGAGTGCTACTGAGACTGAGGGCAATATGCAAACTTTTCGGGGCATGTTAATGAGAGATGACGAGGGGCGCGTAGTGAACTCGCCCCAGGTGTTTAAAAGAATAGATTTGGAGAAAAAGAGGGGAGAACGACTCATCTTTCCTGATCGAGTGAAAAAGTAAATTGTGGGGCAATCACCCTCAGACGGAAATAAACTCTCTTCACGTGTTGGCCCGGTCACGATGGGCAGAGAGAAGTACACTGGGGGTGTCTTCTAACGGATTTTGGGGAACTGAAACCATGGTGGGGTGAGCGCCCTCCGGACAATAGATAGATGAGTCGAAGAAATAAGATCGACAACTGAAAAGGAAGCACAATGGCTCGGTGGCCTTGAAGATGATTCGGCACGGGACTTTAGTTTTTTATTCTTACCAGAAAACAATGGAATGATTTAGACTATGATTGTGATTAGACTGCTTAAATTTAGATAATCTATACTTAGACTATAAATAAAAGAATTTTAATGTTTATCTGTGTAACTGAAAATGCTACCCTGTCATGACGTTACACCCTTAACTATTGAGCGTTACTTAATTAAGATTTTTGATATGGGAATTCTATCTTCCTATAGAACCATGATGTGTTCAAATAAGCATTACTACACGGTGAAAGAATTTGAAGAAGTACAAAATGAAACGATACACACACAAACACACATCTAATGGATAAAAAGGGATGGTAGAATTAGGCGTTATAGAAGCCTTACTGAGGTCACAGCAACTTTAGATTTCATTTGATTTTTTATTCAAATCCCATTGTGAAGCAACATGTGAACGCTTATCCCTCTCCTACATTTCTTATCACGCCAATGGAAGAACTTTCACTTTCACCCCCACAGACTGAACGTGCATCAACCTTCGACACGGCATGTTTTTAGTAGTAGTAGGTTTCGAACCTGCGAATCGACAACGCTTTCCACGAGCTGTGACCATAACCACTCGGCTACCGACGTCACCAATTTTACCAGAGGAGAGATAGAGCATGTCTACCAGAATAAATTCCCAATGCTAGATGTTAACTGTTTAGTGATCGCAAATAATTAAATCAAATTATGAACTTTATTTGATGCAGTTATATAAGTTTGTTTAAATCTTAGATGTGCTGAATTAGTTTTGACATTCATTACTCAAAGATTGAATAAATTAACTGAAGAATAGTTCTGTGAGTGTAATGTATATTATTAATAATGAAAGAAACTCGTTACAACACCCTTTCATTGTCTTTTTAAAGCTGATGAATCGTGCAAACTATCATGCATGTTGTACCATAAGTACACTCATAGATTAAAAAGAAATAGCGCACCATGAAATAAGTTTGGGACGGTAACGAAACTTGGCATTAAGATATATGTCGGAGAGATATGTAAATGATTAGAAATGTGCAGCGTGATTGCGCATTACGTATAGCCGGTAGAGGGCGTTTAACGCCATTCTCCGTCGAGTATAAAACAGGTAACCAAAGCTTGTTTGAATGTGCTGAATCGCTTGCAAAGGAACAGCTGATGTAGACATTCCATTACGCCGTTTTCAAATACAATATGAGCAGTTATCGCAGTTTGATAGGGGGAAAATCATCGACATGATGGATGCTGGGTGCTCAGCTAGGCGAGTAGCTCGTCAATTAGGTCACTCTGATTGTGTTGTGAAGAGGTGTTGGGACCAGTGGATCCGAGAGATGTCATTTACACGAAGACGAGGCTCAGGACACCATCGAGAGACCAGTCGTTGAGAAGACCGCTACATCGTAAGAAATGCACGCGTACAGCCAACTGCTTCATCGGCCGCCATCCAGGCACAGGTAGCACCTTCACTAGTCTTCTCGAACCATAAGAAGGCGCCTGGCTAAAGGAAATTTGGGATTGCGGTGACCATTGCTTGTGCTGCCCTTGACACCCACCCATCGACGCCTCCGTTTGGAGTGGTGCTGCGCACGACGAAACTAAACTGCAGCGGAATGGAACCAGGTCGTCTTTAGCGACGAATCCAGATTCAATCTCAGCAGTGATGACAATCGTGTTCGTGTGTGGAGATCCCGTGGTGAACGCCTCAATTCTGCCTTTGCTTTATAGCAACACACCGCTTCCACAGCTGTTGTGATAGTATGGGGTATCATTGCCTAAAATACATTATCATCCCTAGTATGAATCCGTGTTACCATGACAGGCCAGCGGTATCTCCATGACATTCTGCAACCACATGTGTTGCCACTCATGCAACGGCTCCCAGGAGCCATTTTTCAACAAGACAATGCTCGTCCTCACACGGCAAGGGTGTCACAAGAGTGTCTCCACACTGTTAATACCCTTCATTGGCCTGTCCGATCCCCAGATTTGTCTCAAATCGAGCATATCTAGGATCATTTTGGGTGGCGAGTTGGGCAACTCACGTGTTTGAACGAACTAGAGACAAGGTTACAGAAAATATAGTACGAAATGTCTCAAGACATCATACAGAACTTGTATGCCTCAATGCCCGATCGCATCATGCATTCGCGCTAGAGGGAGTCGAATAGGGTATTAAATCCTCCGTTCTTTTGCTTTTTTCTCTAAAAAAAATGATCATTTTTCTTTTATTTTTAATCATTTACTTTTAACAAAGTAAACATTATGTATGTAATTTTTTTATATTTTGACGACTCTTTCTTGGCGCGCTAATATGTTTGTCCATGAGTTTATGTGTATCGATTTTTGTGACATATCAGCCTATTCATAGTCCTATTTTTATTAAAAGACTATTACTCAATAGTTCTAAAAGTAATCAATCAGACGTGAAAGTTATCTTAATTTTGAATACCAAACGCATATTCAGAGGTGGATTAAGATAGTTGGGGGCCCCTGGCGGTAAATGGTTTGTGGCCCATGGGCTCAAAGGTCAAAAAACTAAAATAGTGAAAAGAATCGCTGATCTTAAACTCTCTAAATAATTAAATGTAATGTTAGAGTAATAATGGCTTAAGAAAAATATTGAATGTATTTAGAAAAAATTAAAAATTATACTATAAAGAGCTTACAATTTTGCAGTACAACTTTACGACAGTGTTCGGTTCCTGCTTACATCTGAACCCCCTTTTCTACCTGTAAATCCACCTAGAGGCGTGGGAGGAACTGAATGATCCACAGACATGATTTCAATCTAATCAATTTATTAATTCCAAATATCAATCACACAAAACAAATCTAATTAAGGTAGATTATTATATAGTAGAGCGCGGAGGTGAGATTCTATAACACGGGGATACTACTACAGACCCTCAACTGAATCTAAGACAGCTTAAATACGCTCAAATATATCTACTTCGCACACTAATAAGCTAACTTCTATTTAATCAATCTCACAATATCTGTACTTTTTATGCATCGGATCCTACATTAGAAAATAGCAGGTGATCTCTTCGGCTTGATCAATGTCGTTGGATCCACGCTCTGTAATCTTTTTCCTGGACAACTCCAAGACCTCTAATTAATTCCACTCTCTTTCAAGCTTTAAGGTTCCCGTTGACACGCCACCACGAAAACCCGAGCGTAATGTTAATCCTATGGAGTTTCTTATAATTCAATTTACGTCTAAGGTATTGCTTTTAATTGTATGAAACGAAATGCATCCTAAAGATAAAAAAAAAATTAATGTTTCTCTTGATTTCAATTTTTTAAAAAACATTTCTAAATATTTTTAAATTTTTATTAAAAATTTGAAAATTTACATTTATTGTGTTAAAACGATCATAAAAATATTTTCAATTATCGGATAAAAAAAGTAAAAACGCGGAATTCCTTTATTTTTTATGCTCTTTCAAACTTATATACTTTAAAATTTTTAAACTAATTTATTTGCGAGTAATTAAAAAAGTCAGCATTGCATATTTCGAATGAGGGGAAAGTAAACTTGTAACTCCGCCTTCTTGCGGAAGGATACATGAAATTTCCCCTGCGTTCCCTTGGTGAAAGGTGGAAATTTATGTCTCTTCGGTGGATTGTGTAACAGAGATGTTTCCCCTCATCCCAAAATGGGTCCTGTTTTCTAAGAATCTATAGCGCATTCAAGATACTATTTACAATTACATCATTCTTTTTGAGTTTGAGTCTGTGCTTGAAAATAACTACAAATACGTTTTGTACAAAAAGCTATCCTTTGTTTTTTATTCCACATTTCTTAAAATTATTTATATATACTAAATAAGTTATATTTTATTAATAATTAAAATGAACAATTAATATTTATTAAATGCATCTTGAATCGTCAGTATAAAGTTAATCAGTTTTCGCATTCTTTTCTTAGATATCGCCAAAATCGAAATTCGTGTGTTTTTTTCCAAGTTTAATTTTTTGAATATCAGCTGTTTTAAAATTTATTTTGCACAGTTTATTTCAGTTATTAAATAAATTGGATCATCATCGCAGCTTCAAAAAAAAAATTATTTCTTTCGGCTGAACGAAAAAAGAATATAGGACAGAATTTCAGGAATTTGAAAGAAAAGCGTGTTTTTCTTTTTTCTAAATTCTTGTTCCGCTTTTCATTTCAAATATTGGGAAAGTTTCCACATACTAAATGGATTTATTGATCATCGCATTTTAAATAAGATTCAAATATTCCGAAGATGAAATACCATTGATCTATATGACGTTAATTTAAAATAAATCAAAAAGTTTTCCATAATTTTAAGAATATTTTTAGTAACATTAATAGTTTCTTCTTAAAACATATAAATTGTAATCAATTTATTTACTATTGCTACTGATGTTTTTATTCCATTTTTATTTCCTTCCCTGAAAATTCAACTTAGAAATAACATTGCAGAATTTTTTTTTTAAAATTTCTGTCTGGAAAGCAGTACCTACATTTTGCATTTTCATTTATACATGTGTTTCATATATTATTCAAGATAACTCATAAATGCTTTTTTTCTTCAAAATGCGAATGCGCTTCTAAGCGAATGCGCTATGAAGAATGCACCCCTGCAAGTACAAATACAGGCAAATGGTTCCACAATTTTAAAGTTCCTGCCCAGCACCACTAAAGACCTACCATGTAGGGGCGCGATGCACGTTAAATCTGTCGAGAGCTCAAACGTCCTAACTTTGGTGTGGTGTGGTAGTTAGGAGATGAGGTGCTATCTATGGTGTCATCCTCGTCACTTGACCATGGTTCAAAATTACGAGGTCCGTTACTAAAAGCTCTCGTGTAGCTGAACAGTGTGACGTTAATATTCACTCACTCACACCACAATTTTAATGTTTCACATCTTTGGAATTGGAGATTTTTCCAAAAAATCCCGGGAAATTCTGATTGGAATGGAGTTGTACGAAAATACTTTCTAGTTCTAGGGGTTCCGCAAAAGCACCTTCAAGTTCAAAGGGTTCTATGAGTTGAAAAAGTTTGAAGACCACTGCTCTAGAGCAATATATGTTATTTGTGACAGACTCCGTAATTCTAAGCCAAGTGTGGCCAAGACGCGGCCTTGAATAATTTTTCGACCCTCGAGATTCATTACGAAATACAATTATTTTGTACAACCATAACTGTTTCTATTTTATTACGTTTCTTTTGTTTTAATACATTCTTAGAAGTATGCGGTATTGCAGCGCAGCATCACACTCGATTCCTGTAACTCCATTGCGCTGCCTATTGCTAGAGTTAGACATATTTGATCATTGCATTATTATTATTGAATTACCTATGCTTGCATAGATGAAAAATGATGAATCAATAATTCATTCCGTTTTAAAATTTAATTCCAATAAATATTTGTGATGTGGGTCCAAATATAATATAAAAATATATAATTTTTGTTTGCAGCCCGCAGGATTATATTGTTTTTCCGAAGTGGCCTGTAAGGTCCTTTGAGTTGGCCATCCCGGATAACGAGAATGACACTTGAGTTTACAGTTTCTTTGTATTCTTCATGACCTTTTTTGAACTTGGGAATCTCGCTTCTTTAGATATTATGGTACCTAGTCCTCCACGGTTTTAAATGCTGATTTAAAATATTTTTATTGTTATTTATAAAATATATTGCTGGTTTCGGCTTGTGCTATTAAAGATATCACATTGGTGTGATGAATAAGAGAAATATTTAGTATGATTGGGGAGTAAAGGTAATTGAAATTGAAATCTCGAATACAATAGCTTTAAAACGAAAACTATGGCAAATATAGCTTCCTTTACCACAGTTTCATTCGATTTTTTGTAACTGAATTTATATTAGAAATTCCAACACTAAAACTGTTCTTCCAGAAAATTGTGTGGGCCCCGAAACTACTTTATCATTGGCGTAGCTAGGTATCCAAAGGCCTTAGTGAAAAAAAAACAATAAAGAGACTATTGGTTGAGTTTTATTAAGTAAAAATATATCAGTATTTTAGATATACAAAGTTGCTTTCACGTCAGCCCTGTGTCAAGCTCTGCATAACATAGGAAAGCAAAGCTAAGTACTACTTACATGTATGCGTATGAATTTCCTTATGAATTTAGTGATTACCCAGGTTCGATTTCACACGTGATAGACAGGAAATGATACAAAAAATATGCATAAACAAGAAAATAGAATACAAAATTATTATAATTATTTAAAATAAAACACTGGAAAAAACAGAGGAAGGGGGACAAAATTACATCAGTCTGTTGTAACAGAACATTGAAACAGGAAAATAGCTTATTATGAATCATATTGTTATGAAAAAATAAAATGACCAAGAAGAAATAGCTTCCTGTGTAGTTTTTTTTTAGATGTATGGGAAGATATTTCGTGGAACTTGATGTTTATTTTCAAGTAAAAATTAGAAAAATGAAAAAATTGAAAAATAATATAAACTTTTTATTAAGTAAAATTCGCAACACTATACCCACAAACAAAGGAAAGAATTTAGGGGAATTCCTTACAAGTACGAAATTACTTTCAACGGAGTTGCCATGATTACAGCTATGTAACAATCTTTTATATTTATACCTCAACTAGCTGAAATGCCTGTTCTTCGCACGGGTTAACTTTTAAAAACAAATTTATCTATTGTAGCAATTATAATATTTTTAGTGAGGGTATAAAAAGGTTACCCTGTATAAAAAGTAGTATAACCAAAAATTAAAAATATTTTTTTCAAATGAATGTTTACAATATAAATAATTTTAAACAAATTGCAATTTTGCCTCAAAGTAAATAATAATTTAATAGAAACATATTTGAATAAAAAGAGAAAAGTAACATGCTATCATTTTTTTTTATTTGTAACAAAAAAGTAGTTGTAAGTTGCATTGATGACTCTGGTACATATCCTGAAATAAATCAAAATAAAAAAAAATTAGCATAGATATCATAAAGCATTTTACAAAACACTATGATTCATAACACATTAGGTAGCCTGCAACTCAAAAAGAAACTAAATTACTGTGAACTAAAAACAAAAAACTATCTGAAGATAAAATAGGTTTACTTTGAATAAAAGTATAATGATTGAATTAAACAGAGAAAAAAAAATTTAACGAATATTTTTGCAATTCATTGAAAATAATCGATTTTCTTTAAAAACAATTGTTAATATGCCATATTAACATAAATGTAATGTATATTCAAATTTATGACCACCTCCACAAAATTTGTGAAGAATACAGTTCTGCATTCAACGCTAGACATGAGGTCCTATAACATATCACATAAGTTTAAAAATTAAACTAAAAAAAACAACGTAAAGCAAAATTTGAAAAATTCACTTTGAAGTGCACAATATCATACCTGAAGTGCCTATTCTTTACATGGGTATTTTCCATTCCAAAAGCTAATGTTTATTTAATGAACCCAACCTAGTGTAAGGAAAAATATTCAACCTGAAACAGATTAACCAATTTAATATCAACATCAAAACAGAAGAAATAATCTGAGTTTTGATTAAACTACTATAAATAATACTGAGGAAGAACAGAATACAAATTGTGCTGCCAAAAATAAAATTTAAAAAATAAACAATTTCAAAAATGTATTTTCAAAAAGAAATCGTAAATCGACCTTAAAGAAAAAAATAAACGTATAATTACAGCACTAAATAAATATATTTATTGAAGAAATATGTAATACTCCCCAAGAAAGTCCACAAAGCATTAGTTTTTGCAGAATACGTAATATGACGTCATATGCCCAAATTAACGGAAAATCGCTTAAAAATTGAATTTTAAAAAAATCGAAAGCGAATTTCAAAAAAAAACTCTTTGAGGTTAATAGCATAGTCACATACAGCTTCTATGTGCCAAGTTTCACACTTGTGGGTTGCTTAATTTGGCCGGAATAGGTGAAACACACAAACTCTTTCTTTTATATATGAAATGCCCGTTCTTCGCACGGATTAAGTTTTAAAAACCAAAATTCATCTATTATAGCAATCAAAGTAGAAACCTTAAATATACAAATAAAAGTCTAATTTTGACGAAACTACAATAAACAGCTCAGAACAAAAAGAAAATGTCAGAAAATCTCATACGTTAATAAAAATTCGTATTAGCCTTCGTGTTCTTACGTATTAGCATCACCGCAGCCAAACTGGCACTAAGCACACACAAATCACACTATATCCCAACAAAATCCGACTGATTTTTTTTCACATAAAAACACAAACACAGAATCTTTGTTGTTTTGATATCAAGGAGCGATTAGCATGGCGCCAATTTGGCTGTGATGACACTTATATGTAAGTATCATAAATTCTAATTTAAATCACAATATTGGCAATCTAATAATCCCAATTAGTTTGAATGGAGTGTCATTTTCTATGGTATACTTCCATATTATCGCAACCTATTGGCGACATTACATGAAATGAAGCATATGGTTGCCAATTTGGTGAGTTATTAATTAAGTTGGCAATAATACGCAAGTACCAAAAAAGGTTATTGCTTTTTACCTTTATCGGCTAATTCCATGTTTCATCGATGTTGCAAAATAGTACCAGAATGTAGCTTATAACAAAAAGAAAAGGTACTGATGTATTATTGCAACAATCGCCAATTTGTAATAATATGTGAGTATGTGCGAGACACTAAAATAGAAAACATAGCATTAATTTAAATTAAAAGGTTATCAAAAACAAAAGAAAATTAAGATTATGGTACAAAACAGTTGCAAGGACCTTGGGTTTGCACATTTGCTTCTCCTTATTCTTTCTAACCTAAATGTTGGTGGTATTATCAGTCTATGGTTGTGCTTGGGTTACAAAAATTTTTCAGATACAGCAAAAAGTTTGAAGAGTGTAATCAAGCTTTTTTGATAATCATAGTACAGCTAAGATAAATCAGGAGCATAAAATGAAATAGAACATTTTATGGAAAGTAAATATTTTTAAAAGTGGTTACAACAATAAAAATAGTAGCTTTAGGCCTTGCAAGATGGGTAGTTGTTCCATTACGCAATCAACATGCATTATTACAAACCACAAAAGGAAATAAGAAATAATTTGAACAAAAATTATACACAGTTACACAAATTCAATACGGTGGATAAACTTAACTTGATTACAATCCATCTGAGATTCATATCATGGCACAGGTTTTCGGCGCCTAAGTTAAACTTAGAACCAAATGACATCGCCTGAATATTAGTAATTAGTACACTTTAATGGTACATATTACCCCATTCCATCAGCATAGAATGATTATTTAGTCTGAAAAAGTTGTATAAAAAAACATCCTTTTTTTTAAAGAAACGAAAAAGATATAATACGTTGGAAATCAAATACGAAAATATCTACTGTTATCAAATTAGTGTTGCCAATCGGAAAAATAAAATTTAGAAAAACATTTTTTTAAGACTATTTTTTTGAAAAACAAATGTAATTCCTCCACAAAGAGTTAAAAAAATGAATAAATACAACCATGAATAAATATATTTATAATAAAATGTGCTAAAATCCCCTCCAAAACTGCTCAAAATATTAATTTTCGCAAAGTTAAGACTTGACATGGCTGATGACGTCATATCTCCATTTAGCTGAAAAATCGCATAAAAATTGAATTTTAAAAAAATCTAAAGCAAATTTCGAAAAAAACTCTTCGAGGTTAATAGCATAACGACCTATAGCTTCTACATGCCAAGTTTCATACTCCTGGGTTGCTTAATTTGGGCGGAATAGGTGAAACACACACACACAAACTCTTTCTTTTATATATTAGTATAGATTATGGGAGAAAATGTTGGAAAATGGGAGAATTGATGGTCAAGGCGTGAGGGCCCCTGTGCACGGCACCACCTAGCCCATTGGTAGTTACGCCACTGTACTTTATTAAATTTATATAAGATTTTTTTTGTTTCATGTCTTAAAACGTTTTTAAATAAAATTATTGAACTGAATCGGAAATAAAGAACTGACCTTGAAATATTTCGGGATAGAGAATAATTTGAATCACATTACACTATTCATTCCATTATTTTTATAAATTTTTCTTGTCGTTAAACTGTTTAAAAAAGGATTTTGATGCAATTTAATATTGAGGAATACCACAGAAAATTGTTTTGAATGTACAGAAAGATATATATATATATATATATATATATAAAGGTTTCTGCCTTAACTAAAACTTATATTTTTATAAAATTCAAATGAAAAACTGATGTTCCTCAGTCAGACACGAAACAGCGTAAAAAAGCAGTTTCTTTGTATAACTAGAATGTCGGTCACTTTTCATGTGCGTGACGTTGGAGTCGGCAGTAAAAGAGGGGTCAGTTGTCATATAATTAGTCTTACAGCTGTTTGTTGTAAACTGGACCCTCCAAAAACAAAAATAGAAGGCGAAAGAGAGAGAGGGGGGTGTTCCTGTCTCGAGCTCCGATTGCATTTAGAATTCCTCTCTCAACTGTTGAGAAGAGGCTTGTATAATTCTGTAACGTTATTTTCTTTCATCATGACAGCTGTCAGAACATAATCATCAGAAAATGGGATAAAGTAAATGCAAATTTGGAAAAATAATAGCTTGAAAAAAATGTTTATTTCAAAGTCAAGAAAACATTGAAAATTAAGAAAAAAATGCATATAATTTATCTTTTATGAAGGAACTATTTACCTTCGATCATTAAGACCAGTACTCATGAGTACTTGTGTGGCCTTTCCTTTAAAAACACCTATTCCCCCCTCCCAGAAGAGGGCGCTTTTATCGTTTTAGAGTTGAAATTTCTGTCTACGGGACCCTTAACTAACAACTAACTCGCAGACTCTTTTCTAACTCCTACTTGTCAACTCCAACGTGTCAATTCTCAAACTCGCGAAACCAGAATTTATATAATATACTTCATTTACATAATTACGCTTCCTTACTCGATGAAAGTTGGTTGAAATAAATATTTTCCTTAAAGAGTCATGAAGGGATTAGTAGAACCGCGTATAGATCCGTCACAACTTTACTTTCTGATTTCTTTCTTTTCCAAAATTATCAATTATTTTTGCTGTATCTATTTTCTCTATAATTTCTTGTTCTATATATAATATGGGCTTGTTGTTTGTCTTCTCTCCCATAGTGCTTCTCAAATAATTTTTAACACGATTTAAAATAGAAAAGATCTCTTATCTGATGCATTCTATATCGGTAGATATCAGTTTACCCGAGACCTCTTGCAACTAGATAAATTTCTAATGGAGGTCTCCATTGTATCTCTGTTTCTTTTAAAAATAGTAAAAACTTATTCAATTCATATCGTCAAAATTAAAAGATTTATTATCGTCTTTGTAAGTTTACTTCAGTTTACGTGTAGCTAGCTTTCTTCTTAATTTCACGTGATAATCTTTCGTCAAAAAATACAGTGAAGTGTTCTAAACAGTTTCATATACCTCAGGTCCTCGGGATTGTTCTGCTCTGGATCTTTGCATATGACATAAAATGGAAATTTGCACAAAATTTATCCTTCTTTCAAAATTTCATAACCTATACCTCTTTACTTTGACTGAAAATATTTTTTCTCTTTTGCTCCTTGCGAGCTTCTCCGGTTTCCTCTTCAAACGAGAGCCCTGATAAAACAGTTGC
>BMAO01004251.1:0-27450 GCA_019973975.1 Trichonephila clavata | reverse complement strand
AAAATTCAAATTTTCTACGTAATTGATAAATGTTCTAAAACATGTGACAAAATTAAAAATATTTACATGCACTCGATAATATTAATAAAAATTTAAGTAGAAAAAAATCTTTCTCAAGTTGAAACCATATTATACTTACGATTTACTTACAAATACGTAACACTTTGTCGTAGCCAATTTTGTTAGATAATGTGGTTGGTAAAACATAGAATTCTCCCTCCCAGTGGTAAGTTACATTGAGTCTTTTGATTCCAGATGAATTTCAAAGAAGTACATCTTATGTGAAATTGCGTTGAAAAAGAAATCGTTGCAGAAAATCACTACAAACCTTCGTTAACGAAAATTTTAACAGAAAAACTTTACATATTTTTAAAATTAATTATATTCTTACGCATTTGTAAATTTTTCCACTCTTTATAAATGCATGAATAAGCAGTTATAATTATCAGAAAATGCTTAATTTAAAAACAAAATATTAGATGATCAGATCAGATTGATATCACTCTAGTATTGGGGTGCAACCTGCGGCCCGCGTGGCACATTATGGCACGGCTGAGCTGTAACAATGGCAAGCGAAGACTTATTGAAAATTAAAATTTGAAAACATTATAAATACTAATTTTCTTACAGTTTTATTGAAATGTGTTGTCGCAGACAATAAAAAAAACATCAAATTTATTTTAAATACTCTTATTGAAAAAACTCTTAGAAAATTATATAGTAGAAAATACTCCTTCATTGTTGTGTGTGTTGGCTTTTCAAAGGAAGTGCACTTGTGGGATTTTATAATTTGAGTGGCGTGTTTTTAAAATATCTGGAAGGAAAAAATGAACTGCCTAGTGAATGTTTACTATTTGTAATAATGCTTATTGTCTTTGGGATTTACCTTATTTTACCGATAGCATGGCACATTAAATGATTTAAATTTAAGACTGCAAGGAAAAATTGTACTTTTCCTACCAAAGTAAACAAATTTTTCAATTTTTGTCTCGATTTTGGAGATAAAGATTAACACATTGCACATTAATGTAGGAACTATTACCAAAGTTAATAATGCCCCGAGTTATAATAGTTTTAAAAGTTTAATATTCATTTTGCAGGATTAATTCAGTGCTAGGTTTCATGATTTTCAAGATCATAAAGAAATTTAAACAGATGATCTTTTCATGCATCTCTTTTTACACAATATCTCTGAAAAACTTTTATTGTTACCTACCTGAAATCCAAATCGGATATATTACCTACAGCACCATATTCATCAGGAAGTAAATATAAGAAAGTATTTGAACTGCAACGCTGTTTGTAAAACCAAGCAATTTCCAAATCTACTCGATTTGGTTGTCAGATATTGTTGTTATTAACATATTTTTGAAAAAATGTTTTCTATTATGAACATAATAAAATCAAAATATAGCTCAAAATTTACTGATATAAATAAAAAAATACCTAATTTTGTTAGCATTTTCAAGAACTAATCCTAATATAGGTGACTTGTAAAAAAAACTATAAATTCAAAAGCCCCATTAAGAAAGTTTTGACTGCTTAATAATTATTTAGTATTAGATATTTCAAGTTACTTATTTTTTTTATCGCAAACCTAGCTGTTTGTAAACCTGTAAAAAGTTTATTAACAGTACAAAGTTTGTACTTTTGTCTTACTTATTACATTATTTTTGAATTTCCTCGATTTAGACTTGCATAAATATGGGCTATTTGCGTAAAAATTCCATAATAAGCCTACAAGTAACATTTTTTTACCTTTTCATATTGTTTTGTTTGTTGGAAAAGTAAGAAGTGGCACGCATAATTTTTTTAATCAGATAGGGACACTCTTCCCAAAATGCTTCGCCACTCCTGCTGTAGTATTACAGACGAAGCTAATTAAGATTGCATTCGTGATCTTAAGACTGAAAAAGTCGTTTTGGGAACATTTCGTCTACTTATGCCCAACTCAAAAAGTCCACTTAATATTATATATATACTTCTTGATTTTGAACCATAATGAGATAATAAAGTCGACACCCTATCTGGCACTTTATTTACTACCGAATTTAAAGCATATACATATAAGGAATTTGATGTATTTCACGTCCAACATCTCCTGAAACATAGTAATCTTTAAATCTACGATACCCATAACGGTTCCACATAAATATAAGTGCATTATTCTACAAGCCAGGATCGTGGCCCAATTATCCTAACGTTTTCTCTATGTACAACCATGAAAAGTTTACCAGCAATCACTAAGATTTCAACACGTATGCCCTAGAATTCAAGAAAGAACACTAAATTTCTAATGGATCGTTTGTTGGTGTAACGGAAATGTTTGGAAAGTAAGTTCTGTATGATTTAAAGTTCTGAAATGTATACATGATACGATCAGAAGAAATCGAATGTTGCATTCAATTCTCTTTTCCAAAACCAACATAACAGAATTGCAGACAATCTCATTCATATCCAAAGAATAAATTTCCATATTGATTTATTGAAAAAGTAGATACGATATCTCGCCTTGTATATTTCTTTTAAGTGCTATGTAAGAAAGTTGAATCATTATTAACAAAAATAATTACCCCCCCCCCTTAAAGATTTTTAATTTTTTGTTATATTTGTAAGAAACTCAGCAAACTTTTATTAATTTAAAACTTGACTTTATGTAGTTACTTTATTGTAACTACATAATACAGGGTGTATCAGAAATCGGTTGCAAACTTTCAAGACAGATAGTGTACACCTAGGAGAGGGGAAATCACTTTCCTAGACCAGTGCTTTTTCAAACTCTCAATATTGGCAACCCAATATTCAACCAAACTTTTAATCGCCCCCTCCCCTCCATACAATAACAATGTATGGAATTCAATAATTCAATCATTCTTTTTCTTGATGCTAAAGCTACAATACGACTTTAACCTATTAAGTTCCACCGGCGTATATAAATGTCTCGCTCAGCCAAAGCATTAATTGCTCCGGAAGTATATATGCGGCTTTCTGTGCACTGCTATCCAAAAAATTTATTCCGAAGGCTTTGGAATGCAATAAAAGAACCTTAACAGTGTGTGTGAAGGATTTACTTATTTCAGAGGATTTGCTTATGTATTCCTTCCCCCCTACCCCGCCCCATACATCACATATACGCGCTTGCGCGGAAAATGGTGGCATGGGAAGAGAATCACGTAACTTTTAATCGGCAGTTAAAGGATTTATTATAAGCAGTGTAAATTATCAAGATAAGTGTTAATTTTTGCATATAATTTTATATATGACGAGTCCCTGGTGTCACTGCTAGTTCTTAAACTTGTTGTTGTTGTCGTGTCCTTCCCGCAGGGAAGGAATGAAAGTTGCCATTGCCTGTGAGACAGGTTGGACTTCTTAACGATAGATGGCGAAACCACCTATCTCCACCTCCACAATTTCGGCATGGAACTGAAGGGGAGGGAAATATTATCCTGCCCCTGCACTCGTGGTTTCTGCTGCGACCACCCACAAGACTTTCGGACCCACTGATTTAACGAGCACGTACTCCGTCTATACTCGGTGGTATTTAGTGGCATCGGGCATAGAACCCAGGCCCGGGAGTCCGATGCTCTAATCACTAGGCTACCCACGGCAAACTTGTTCTTAACTTAGTATTGTTAAATTAATTATAAAATACTTTGTGCAGTACTGATGCATTTATATGTGTATCATATCAGTGGAAATGGAAATTTTATTTTTGTTTACGTCAGAATATATTTGTTTGTTTAGTTTAAATAAATTAAATCTTTTTTAAATAATCTTTTGTTTTCGACTTTTCAATACGCCCCCCTCGTAGACTTATCACGGCTCCCTAGAGGTGCGCGCCTCCCAGTTTGAGAATGCTGTGTGTGTGTCCTAGACATAATCGTACTAACTTATTCAGTCCGATTAACTCTAAGGTATTGCAGACGTTCTCGAATAAATCTTTTGCTCATTTAATCGATTATGTCTTATCTACTTAGAATGTAGAAGCAATGCAACATTCTAAGTAAATTAATATTTCCAAAAATACATTCAGCGTTGATAAATAGTTCTCTTCTGGATCTGACAGCTGAATAGTGTAACCTCACGAATATTTTTTGTTACTGGCAAACTTTTTGTTAATGAGTTGAAAGATAAACATGCCTCATTCTTCGTAAAGAAATGGGAAATTTATATTATATGTTAATAAATTACTGGCAAGAATATGATAATCAAATATTATTTGCCACTGCAAAATAAAACTTTATAATATTGAAATGTTAGATTTATAGAATTCAATTGGATGATTGACAGAACATAAATTGAATAAAATTGTTCATTTCCTTCATTTCTTTTTATTATAGTTTTACTCATCCGTTATGAAAGTAAATACTTTCTTGGAGTTCCAAGCATTTTTATAGTTCTTTAAAATATTTAAACTAAAAAGTTTAGAAAAAGTGGGGTGCAAAATTACTTACCATTTGATACATTTTGAGTTCTATCAGTTTGGTAATAAAAATGATATAAAAATCTGTTAGATTGAAAAATATCTTTATTTGCATAACGAATAAAATAATGATTACATAGAATATCTTTAGATATTTCGTCAAGGAATATCAATAAATTTAACTAAAACAAATGCATTAAATGGTTAAAATATAATTTTTAAGAAATGAACATGGTAATAATTTCAATACCTCAGTTTTCTTACCTACCCTTTCCAAGAAGTGTTTTCTGTGTTTCCAGATTTTGTGCTCTAAAAAGCTACGTTGTATTAATATTTAGAATTTATGAATATACTTTATTGAAATTGTCTTTGCTTAATTTCCCCTCATATATATATATATATATATATATATATATATATATATACACAAGGTGATCAAATGAAAAGTACGAAACGACATAAAAATGAAACAGTCAAATATTTGCATATTCCGCCAAGGGAGAATGTAGCGAGACATCTCGGGATGCCATTGGAGACTCTGACTGGGATCGGATCATGCACTGGGGCCCGCATGCGCAGGAGAGAGCAAAGGCTCTTATAAAAAGCGGCGTCCAAATGATGCGAGCACAGAATTACTTGAGCACAGAAAAAGCATTAACTCCGATGTGTACTGTGAGACACTCCGACGCCTACGCAGGTCCATCAAGAACAAAAGACCGGGGCTGCTCACGGAGGGTGTGGTTCTGCTCCATGATAACGCGCGTTCACACGTCTCCAGAGTCACACAAATGTAACTGGACAAGTTCCAATGGGAGACGTTGGACCATCCGTCCTACAGTCCGGACATGTCACCCTGTGATTTCCATGTGTTTGGTCCACTGAAGAAACACCTGAAAGGAAAGCGCTTCAACTCGGACGACGTACTCAAGGACACTGTGAAGGACTGGGTCTCGTCACAGCCACAAGAATTCTGGAACTAGGAATCCTGCGGCTTGTTCATCAGTGGGATCGTGTGCTCAGGCCTATGGTGTATATTTTGAATAAAGTCTATATTTGTACCCACCGTGTCGTTTCGTCCTTTTCATTTGATCACCCTTGTATATATACCTTAATTCCGGTGTACATCTCGCATTCATACTTGTACGCTGCATTTTTTTTTTAATTTTTAGGTATATTCTCCGTATAACAAGCACCCACTTTTTTACGAAGGTGGGTACTATACAGGACTTTGAAAAATAGTTTAATTTTAGAATCAAAATCTTTAACTTCATTATGGAATGTCATTTCTTTCAAATAAGCAGTATTCCAATCTATGTAGAAGTCTAATTTTTCTTATGCTTATCACTTCTTTTTTTATTTTTGAAACTCATTTCCGTTCCCGTCTTATAATGCGCCTCCGTAAATTTCTATCTTATTTTTTGTGTTAAAAGTGTGCGTTATACACCGGATTTTACGGTATATATATATATATATATGTGTGTGTGTGTGTATGTGTGTGTTTGTGTGTGTGTGTGAGAGAGAGAGAGAGGAGAGTGTTTATTAAGGTTTCACTATAAAGCAACATGAAGGCTATTGGTGACAGATCTCGTAATTTTTAACCTTGGTCAAGCTATGTTGACGACCCCATCTGAGTGTTCCCTACTCTCCTAACTTTCACACCACACTTTGAGTCATGATAGATTTAGTGGGAAGCCATTCTACAGGGAGGGTCTTCAGTGATATTAGGGCTTGAAAGGAAATGCAGGCCACGAGTTCATAACCATGACCTCTAGGCTACTACGACCGCTATATACACACAAACACATATACGCAAGATAGAGACAGAAAGAAAAAAAATTTAATAAAATATTAAACACGTAAAATGCAATTTTAGCAACATATTTTTAGAAAATTGGAATTTATACACGCTTTTAATGTTTTAACTATGTGATAAGATCTTACAAGATTCTTTTTAGAGGAACCGAGATATATGCTTTTAAGGTTTGTCTGTCAGTTTAAAAACAGACTTTTTCTGTTAAAACCACTTTTATAATATGAGGCAGAATTTATACGCTAATTTTGTTTTAATTTAAGTTTGCTATGAGGTAAAAATTGTATTTGTAAAAGTTTAAATTCATTTATGGAAAGTCTCATGAGAGTTATATTAATTGCGCTTCACTTTTTATTTTTGATTGCTCGTATAATTCAATTGTAGCGTAGCATGGCGATATTTTTTTTACAAACAAAATTGTAAGGAAATATTTCAAAATAATATTTTAATGCATCTTAGCACATTGATTTTTTTCTAAGAGTTATTTATTAAAACTATCTTTGTTAAAATGTATACCTTATGCAATTCCATTTTCTTTTCTTCTCAAATAACAAATTGCACATTGCTTTGCTAATTCTTGTCCTTTATCGAATACTTTCAAGAATCTAAATTCCTGCCTTTCCCGCCTTCACCACAAAGAAAATCCTGGATGAGAAGTATTTCACGACCATGGACAAACTGCATTGCACCAGCATTAATAATATCACTATAAAAATTAAAAATATGTGCAAATCAAAGAGAGAAAAAAAGAAATTATTAGTGCCCTTACAGCGTACGGTCAAACCGGTCGTGACCAGCTTTCTGTAGCCCCTACGGTGTACGGGCAAACCAGTTAAGGGGTCTAGCAAGAATCTCACTACCCGAACTTCCTCTCTACGCCATCGTGTGAAGTTCAATAAATTTAACTTGCATTAGCGGTTTGGTGTCTTAAGTAGCAGCAGTTGTAGGGGTAGGTACGGGCTTAGTAGTACATTGGGTCTTTAGTAGTACCAGGATTCCAATGCACGAAAGTCACCTTTACGACAATGAACACTCGACTATTTCGATGGAATATATACAACGCTTCCATGGAAAGTCATCTTTACTAGTTTAAAAATCTGAAAAAGTTAATAATACAAATAAAGCATACTTTTTTTCGTCTTCTTCTTATTATTTTTTGCACTTTTCAAAATCTAAAACAAATTTATACTAAGGAAGCAAACAAAGGTGAGAAATCGTGCAGCATTAGAAAAAGAAATATTTACTTCTGGATAACTCCAGCCGGAGAAAAAGAATCGAGATTCGGGAAAAGTCACGTCTCTCACAAACCCCCATCATTTTCAGTTTAGTGTCAGAAGAAAAATTCATCAGAAAGCTTCCACCATTGATGAAGCCGCACGTAGGTGAAATGATATCAAAGTTCGTTTTTCTATGCACTGCAGGTGAAGCAATGATGTTACGGCAGTGAGATAAAAAATTGCATCTCATTGCGTATGTGCCCTTATATATTTAAAAAAATAACGGAGTTTAATGTAAAAAGGTTGGAAGAATTTTCAGATGTCGAAATGATTTGTTGCCTTGATGAAATTTGAATACCGAATTTTTTAAAAAGCAGTATTAATATTTAAATGAAAATAAATGAGCATAACAACAAAGTTATGTTTATAAAGAATAAAGTATACATAGTTATAAAAAAACCTAAAAAACACGCTTTTATAGTGAATCGAACTAAAAAGTAAAAAAAAAAATCTTAATATAAGATTAAAATGATTAACGAGAAAATTAATGTCATTGAGGTAAAAACGTGAAGTGCTCTATATTAATTGTTATAATTTCTTACTAGCTCTATTGTGAAATGCTGAGTTAGTGTAAAAATGTAATACCAAGCACCCCACGCTTTTACCACAAAGACGTTAATTTTCTCGTTAGTCAATTTATTCTTATATTAGGAATTATTTTTTTACTTTTTGGTTCGATTAACTATAAAAGCGTGTTTTTTTAAAGTTTCTTAAACTATTATTTATTCTTTGTTGATTTTATCCTTGAGTTTGCTATTTGGAGCTGGAAATACGTGACTGCTGGAATTAGTTTGCTCTTTAAAAGATATTAATTAACAGGTCTGAAGGGAATTTATTCTCTCCGCTTACGGGGCCTCGGATGAGTATCGTATCGTTATATTTCAAAGATTCCGTCTGTATAGATACAGGTCAAAGTAATAAAAATGTGTTAAGAAATATTAAGTGTCAATCGCATTATCACCTTTTTAAATGTATTGCTATCATCATTTCTAAACGCATTGCCTTATAAAAATAAAAAATATTTAGCAATTGGATCATAATTTTTTTTTCCATATGCACGAGTCTTTTCTTTTATTTTCATTTTCAGAAAAACTAGACAATTGTTTATATTATGGTAAGAAATTACTGACGCACCCACCCACCTCTTTCTCACATAAAGAATACTTTTTTGTTTTATTTGTATTAACTACAAGTGTATTTGCTTTTAGGGCTGCACCTTAATCTTTTAGTCACTAAATCCGGAATTAGTTGCCAAATCTGGAAGTGTTATTCCCCATGATCCTGATCAGAACAACGGGACAAAATTATGGAATAATTCTATTGTCATCGGTCCTTGACAAGTGTGCAAAATGTCAATTTGATCTGACCTTGTAATGTGGGTAAAAATCGAGTTTAAAGATTCCTTTACATGCAAGTGAAATTTATAAAGGCGTGTTAAGATAAGGTAGAAATATATGGATCAGCGGTTCTTAAACTGTAGTCAGTGGAACCTTGGTTGTCCTTAGCGTTTTTCTAGGGTCCTGCGAAGGTTTCTTATTTAATGTGAAGATTTTCGAATGACCTCGCGGAAATATTGAAAGATGTGCCATCTTAGAATAGATCACCAAATTGCCTCCAACGAATTAACTCTAATAGACCATGTATTTCGATCAAAACATTAATTCAGTTTTATATTGTTTGCAACTATAAAGTCATAACTACAAATTAA
This sequence comes from Trichonephila clavata, assembly GCA_019973975.1. Taxonomy (NCBI): domain Eukaryota; kingdom Metazoa; phylum Arthropoda; class Arachnida; order Araneae; family Nephilidae; genus Trichonephila; species Trichonephila clavata. The sequence continues at coordinate 18,232 of BMAO01004251.1, read as the reverse complement.
TGTTTTCAAAAATAAGTAGAGTCACATGTGCAAAGAATAAGAACTGAATTCATAGCACTCCGATACATTAACAAATGCAACCAGGGAAGGTGTTCAAAATCTTGGGGACCCACTATGTCAGGTTGATATATACAGGGTGGCTACGGAGATCGAGAGTTTAAGAACCCCTGAAACAGATCGTAAGTGGAATAAATATTGTAGAACAAATATTTGCTTTGAAAAATAAATAATTTGCAAAATATTCGAAAGTAAGAATTAAAAGGAATATGTTTTTAAAAATTACTTTCATCGATGCAATGATAACAGTAATGTGTGAATAGAGCCAAACAATATATTTTTAAAGAATGTAACAACTTTCTCGAAATTCGAAAAACAAACAAACATGTTTCCTACATCAAAATACTATTATTAAAAGAACACATTAAATATTTATATCGAAGCATTATAGTAACTTCTGTATTAAAAATGATTTCCGTTTGGAAAATTCGCTTCAATAGAAGTATTGAAAAATAAATAGCTGCTAAGTTATAAGAGTTAGGCAAGTATATATAAAAGGAATAGTGTTTACACTGTAGACTATTCCAAGAATGAAATTTGTATTATTAACAAAAATAAAATAATTTTGTGTCAATGGCTTCGTTTGAAATCTCTTTTGCTTAGAATAATGGAAAAGTAAACACTGTACAAATATTTGAAAAATCCTATTCAAAGACAAATATTTAATAAAACATTATTCATATAGAAATACATTAAATGAGTAGTAAAATATTAGGTTTTAAAATACATTAAAACCGTTTAATATTTCCTAATAAAAAAATACTTAAATTAAGCTTGTTTCATATTTTGCTCTAAAATTGTTATTTTTATTAAAAATATTTCTATGCTTAATTCAGAATCATCATGAATTTGATAAAAGCCTTATATATATATATATATATATATATATATATATATATATATATATATATATATATATATATATATGAGATTAAACAGAGATATAATGAACAAAAGGTTACCAGTTCAAGCCTTGATAAAATGAACATTTTAAATATAAATACATGAAATTATAAACACTGAAATAATATAAATAATAAATATATAAATACATGAAAAATTCAGCATGAAATTTTTGATTGCGCTTCAAATTGTTTCATTGGCTTGCTTTGAGACTTTAAAAATTAATGATATATATTGTTCTTGAAGCTTAAGAGTTAAAATGACGAAACATACATTTAATTTATTGCGATTTGTGGATAGAATAGATTCGAAAGACACAATTGTTTTATTAGTCCCTAGTTTTTTTATTTTTTTATTTATTAAAAGTATAATAAAATTGAAAAATAAAACTTTTTGAAATAAGCGCCTTTATTATAAATTTCATATTAATTTATTCTCACAAAATGTCCAAAGAAGTGTCTTAATATTGTTTCAAATTCGAGTATTTCTTCAACAAATGAATTTTCAAATCTACATCTACACTTCTTCAGACGCGATAATTACGAAAATCATTAATTTTTATTATTAAAAATGTAAAATGTTTACTATTTTTTTTTACTAAAGATACAAACAAGCAAATATTTGAAAAACTTTTTTAGGAATTTGCTTTTAAGAGATTGTAAAAAGAAATAGTATATATATATATATATATATATATATATGTGTGTGTGTGTGTGTGTGTTGTGTGTGTGTAAGGTTTTATCTTAGTTTTTCCTAATTTTTTTTCTTAATATTTCTTTCTTTGAGAGATAGTTTCTATTCTCATTAATCATATTTTAATTTCATTTTACTGTCTAGTGTTCCATCAACGTGTGACAGATATATTGCAAATTCTTGAACATGGCTCTGTTTTTTCTATTATTTCGAAAATTTCTGTTGTACGGGGAAGGTGGATCCATAAAGTATTGCTTACCCTAATTTCGCTGGCCTATAGTAACATTTTCATTATATTTATATAAAATTAAACATATTCTTCTGTTAAATTTGTTGGGATTTTTGAATTTAAAATAACATCTCATTGCTTTGAATGATTAGAACTCCATTGAAAGGTTGATCTGCAAAATCTTCTATTAAATAGTACTTGTTCAATCTGGTATCTGTTTGTTATTTTAACACTTTTAAGAAATACCATTACTTCGAACTGAGTAAATATTGTTGTGTGTGTAGGATATACGAGTAAAAATCCTTTGTGATAGTGAAGTTGGATAACAAGTTAAAAATATCCAGATTTCTTGCTCAAATTTCTTTTATTTTAGAAAAGACAACCCGATTTAATTGACAAAAATCTTTCTCAGTCAAAAAATTAAATCAAACTTTATTAACTTAACTTATTCTATCTATATTTTTCTATTATGTCACAAAGTTTGAGGGCTTCTAGTTAAAGAATTCCAGGGTTATGATAAGTTTATATTTTCTTTTTTATTCACATCTTTTAAGAAACTAAAACTTTAAAGTGATTTATCGAAGAAAAAAATTTCTTCATTTCAGACAAAGGCTTTTGTTTTCTTTTCAGCGTAATGCTTTGACATTTTTTCTAACCATTGCTATTAAAACGGGTAACAAAAATTGCCATGCATTTTTAAATCAGAAAAATACTCATTTTTTTAAAAAAAATTGCTGCTTATAAAATTTTTAAAATTAATTTTCGTTAAGCATTTATAAAAAGAAGTATTTTACGAATATCAACCATGTTATCCCCAAACCTATATTAACTTTTGCTGTAAATAGTTTGACGTGCTTGTAAATCAAGTTTCGTGATATATAACTTTAATTAATGTAGGGGAGAGGAGCATTTCAAAGTTGCCTCGAGAAATTTTCAAACGTTTAAAATGGTTTGTGTTTGTGTGGTATATTGAATACAATAACTGTGTGTATTTTACATTTTATGTATACAAAGGGTGCAAGCAAAAAATTTGGGAAAACCATTAAAGTAAAATTTTTTTTTTATAAATCGTACCATGTCCTCTTAAGAAAGAAATATTTATGGGTATTTTGTGTTTTGTTGTTTATTTAAGTATAAATAATAGTACTTTTTGTACTGCATGCATTTTATATAATTTATTAAACACAGAAATATTTTTCAATCCTCTCTTTATGCAGCTTTAATAAATAATTGTGAGTAAAATATATGTTTATTTGTTTATTTTTATTAGTAATTTATCAGCTAAATACTCATGAAACGTAAAGTTAATCGGTGCAAAAAAGTTACTAACATTTGTCTCAAATTTTGAAGTAGAAATACGTGTTGGAGTTAACATTCGTTTTTACGTATTGTTTTAAAAGTATCATTAAGAATTAAATCATTATCACACTGTCTTTATGTTTTCATGGATTAAAGAGCAAACCGTTCGGGTAAATTTTTAAAATTTACAATGATTTATATCGATAATATGATATATAAGGATTTATTACATAAAATTTTGTTTTTTTCTAACTTTAATTTATTTTGCCATTGAGTTTGCATTTATTTATGTTCGTGATGAAGGATTACAATGCTCTTTTCAAACAGCAATCATAATAAATTTGATAACAATGACAAAAGTAATAATTCTATTTATATATAAATGCGAAATGCTATTTCAGTTGCATTTCCTTTTGCTTTTAATTTATCCTAGTCTAAGAAAAATCAATATTCAACCCAGCGTTGAAACTGCAGATTTTAATCTTAGTATTACACTTACATTTAAGGTAACATAAAAAAAATAATACAAAATTTCATTCAAAAACTTTAAGAATATAAGTAGTATAACCTTCTTATATATCAGGGTTTTTTTTAAAAAAAATAATGCTAAATTTTGAAATGTGTGATTTAGTATAGCATAAATATATTTCAAAATGATTCAAAAATATTTGAAAAGGTTTGTTGAAAAGGTTTAATATGTTGTGCTTTATCTAATATAATTTGGCATTCAGAAAACCTTTTTAAAGAATCGAATTAAAAAAAAAGAATATTAACATGACTATGTAGGCTAAACATCCTCAAAATATCAATTTTGTGTTTTTGATATTTCTGAAATCTCCAAATCGGGACCTATCCAGTGATATAACATATTTTCCACTTGATGAATCAGAAGCATGTCAAAATGACTTTTAAAAAGTAATAATCAGATGTTCCACGCCTACTTTGACAGATAAAAGTGTAAATTTGACCTTTTAAACCCGAGAAGCAGTTGTAAAGCCCCTACTTTTTTATTTAATCATATACAATTAGTTTTAGAATGACTGCAAGTTTAACTGTTAATTTGTTTATCCCTTTTTGGAGTGAGGTTTTTAAATTTTATATACATAAACATAATTTTGTAATTTTAGTGATTTGAAATTTAGAACCTTGGCGAATATTCGTAAAGAATGATTCTTCCTCAAACTCCTTCAAAATTTAATCCTTATGCTGCTTTTAAATACTGCAAAACTTGTTTGTGAGGACTCTGTTCAAAATGTGTCGAAAGCTAATTGAGAAAATGATAATAATAAAAATATTGCAGTTGCTCGTAGATGAAACGTGACAGAAATGAGGCCTTTGAATAGTGCACTTATTGCAACCAACATATATACTAGATAGGTGACAGATGTTAAAATACTCTCGAAGTACTGCATATGTAAAAACATACCTTTTTGTCGAAATAATAGTAAAAGGAATTTTGAATTATCTAGTAGATCAAAGTAAATTGAAGGGGAATCAAGAATATTTCAACATTTATTACTTTGGATAATAACTTATATATATTGCATAATTTTTTATTTATTTATTTAACGAGGTAAGATTTTGTAGAAAAATTACTGTTTTCAAAAACATATTTTCAAAACTGTGTATAAATTTACTGTATGAATGTGCTCTATTTTCTTTTTATACAAATGTGTATACAGAAGAGACATTTTTTGAAATATTCTTACGGCATTTAGCTAGAAAGCATGTATTGTAACAAAAAATGACAATTTTCAATAAATTCATAGTGAGGCTCAGTAAAAGTTTGTCTTTGAAAAAAACTAATAACTATATTTAAAAAATTATTTCAGTATAAATATAAATGTCTAATTAATATAGAGACAGAATCTTGAGTCTTTATTTTTAATAGTTTCTGAGAAAAGGTACATAAGTTTACATCAAATGCAATGTTCATTGTAGGTGCAAGAAGTTTGTGTGCGCGTATGCTACATACATAAAAAATAAATTTCATACTTTAAAAAAAACAGTCTTGTTGCATCTGTTTTAGAAATCCCGTGTCTAATATATAGAGAAATTTTGCATTTTGATACTTTTGGAAATTGGTAGCATGTAAAAATTCAAATCCATAATGAAACCTTTCGAAATGTCGTATAATCACTTATTCCCAAATTAATATTTTTACATATTGATACAATTTTACATGATATTTATAATGTTTTTTGGTTAACTTTGGTGAGGGTAATGCATCCATCCTAAAGTTGAAAAATATTCGAAGATTGATACAGAATTTGAAGAAAATGATGTAAATTATGTAAAATGTATCGATAGATGAAAAATAAAATAGCTATATATTTTCATTTTCTGGACAAATTTCGAAAAAAAAGAGTCTTAAGAAACTGAGAAGAAACTAATAATTAAGAAACATATGGCAAATATTTTTGTAATTCATAATTTTTGTGATGAAGTGACATTTTATACTAAAATTGCAACCTTTTTTAAAACGATGTTTTTAAAACTGTATGTATCTTTATCTCAGAACATACTGTAAGCATAAATCAGCAGTTTTTACTGCATATTACTAATATGTAATAAAATTTACTCAAGTAAGCATTTTGAGATATTACCAAAATACTTGGCTAGAGACTAGATATCTCTCGTAACAAAAAATGAGAATTTTCAAAATGAGAGTTTCATAGTGATGTTCTGCATAAATTTTCTTAGAAAAAAAACTATACAATATATATAAAAAATCTCACTTCCGTATAAATATATAAGTTTGTTTAATATACAGATAAAACACTTGAAGTCCATACATTTTATAGTTTCTGAGAAAAAGGCACATAAAAATGCTCAATTTAACATTGTCAGTATAGAGATACTGACTTTCATCATTGGTATTTGCACTAATTTATTGAATTAATTCGATAAGAAAACACACCTTTCAGTAGTTCTAGGGCAATGTACATATAGATATTATGTTATTATTCTGTATCTACTTTTTGTTTCCTAATAATTTAATAAATTAATTTAAATAAATATATTTATACATATATATTTAAATATATATATATAAATATATTATTTAAATTAATTTATTAAATTATTAGGAAACAAAAAGTATAGATACAGAATAATATATATATATATATATATATATATGTGTGTGTATGAAATATTTAATATATAAAATATTTAGTGTATAATATTTACCGTAAATGCGGCCTATAATGCGTATCGGTGTGTAATGCTCATCTATATTTCAAGCTGCAATTTTTAATTTTAAGAATATTCGCCGGGTAACTCGCACCACCTTTTTTGTGAAGAAAACTGAAATGTGCGTATGCAATGCTGTTATGTTTTGAATCCATTTATTACAGTTATTTTTTAAACTTTTAAAAATTAGTATATATACTTTTAAAACACCAACCTTTTAAGTTCATTATCAATGTCATTTCTTTTAAATAAACAATATTTCGAAACATGTAGAAGTCAAATTTTTTTACGCCCATCTCTTTCTTTTTTTTATTTTTAAAGCTCTCATTTTTATACCCGACGTATAATCCACACCCGTAAATTTCGATCTTATTTTTGGAGTTAAAAGTGCGCGTTATACGCTGGATTTTAGTAAATTATTTCATATATAATATATAAATTATTTAATATATATTTTTAAATTATTTAATATACATCTTAGAATTATTTAATATATAAATTATTTATATATATTATTTAATTGAATTTTTAAAAATTATTACCATCTAAGTTCTAGCATTCATAATTCGATTGTATTGAAACATATTTTTATATAATCCTTGCTTCTTAGTTTAAAAAGGACAAAACTTTTAAATAATAATTTTTGAAATTGAAGTAGAATTATCTTTGACTTCCTCGTACCCTATACAGAAAATGGATCTCCGAAATATCCCTTTTTAGTGGATTTCTGTTAAAAAATACTAGTAATATAAAAAAAAAATAACATAAATTCTTACTTAGGTCAACAAAGAAAAATTTTACTTTATTTACTTTTTATCAAATAATTACAATTAAATGACAAAATCACAATATTAAGTTGCAAAACGCCCTTTAAATTAACATTAAAAACTTTTTAACCGTATTAAATTTATAATTACATTTTTTTAATTAAAGTTGAATATAATAGGTAAGAATTTATCTTAAAACTAGGTGTAAAGGGAATACTGCCGTCTATCTAGCATATGATATTCATATATTTAACAAAAGCTGTTTTATCCAATGGTGATGCCATGTAGAGGAACAATATCGACTGAAATGTATATCTTAAACTATAACTAATTAATTCAATTAAATTAATGAAATAATGTGAGAAAAAATATATTAACATCAAATGTTATCCACTACAAGTTTTAAAAAATGTATTTGAATTTGAATGGAAGACTAAAATTATTTTATTAACGATTGAATATTTGAACAAGATATATAAATATATATAGGGAGAGTGTGAACTATTAGTAGAGGAATTGCTTGTCAAATTTCAAGTCTTAATCTCAAAGTATAAAAGATGAATTTTTTTTATCAATAAGCTCCTGTAACCTCCTTTGAGAGTCTATTTCTGTCTGACCCGTTTTTAGCGGATTTCAATTCCACAAAATAAACATACACACTGAATTCCATTACTGTAGGTATAGTACTTCAAAAAAGGGGTTTTTTAATCAGTACTCCTCAGTAATTCACCCCTCCACCCATAGAAGTCAATTTACAAGAAATCCATTCTTAGTGAATCTATATTCAGCAAAATAAACATGTCTGCTAATTTTCAAGCCTGTAGGTCTAAAAGTTCAAAAATGGGAATATTTATCTGTAACGCCCTTTTTCTGTCGATTTTTTTCAAAATCCGTACGTAGCGGATCTCCACTCCATGAAAGGACCATGCCTATCAATTTCAAGTATATATGTTTAATGGTTCTGGAGATTCATGATGAGTGAGTGAGTCCCTTTTCTCCTTTATATATGTGTGTGTTCGTGTGAAATCTTTTAATATAGCTCAAAAAATAATAGTTTCTACTAAAGATTTTGAAAAATCAATCTTCAATTTTGATTAAAATTTTCTTCTTAGTATTTGAATTTTATAACCACTTAACCAAAATAAAGAAAACATAACTCTTTTTCAGAAATATAAAAATATAAAAACATAAAATTTTCCGATTTTTTATTTATTATTTTTTTTCCAATTGTTTGATCGTTTTACTTTTGATTGAACAATACTAAACAATCAATCATTCATTCACTGTTTCTGATAAATAAAAAGAAAATATATTTCAGTATTTATTTGTTTAAAAAAAGTTTCATAAAAGCATTTTCTTACGCGTGCTATATATTTCATTCAAGTTCTTTTGCTTTTCCGTAGAAATCTTTAAAAAAAAACACGTTTAAATTTTAAAGTACATCATGTAAAAAAAGCTACAGATAAAATTCAGATGATTAAAATAATCTGGAAATGGAGCTATAAAAAAAAGACGAAGGACAACGATGTGGTTTTATTTTTGTTAAACATGGCATCGTATTCTAGAAATTAATTATAATAATTGGGTTAATTTATAATTTTATCATTGAACAATGCCTTATCAATATAAATGAACTCTAATTAATAAATTGACTGTGAAATTTTTTTATATAAAGGACATAAATTATTGTTCGAAGAACTATTTTTTCAAATAATTTTTGTAATTCTCCTAGCTTCTGAACAAAATTTTTGTAATGATAAATGGCTTAGAAAGAACAAAATTATAATAATTTAATTTGTTGATTGGCTTAATTTAGGTGATAAGTTAACTAACTTATAAAAAAAACTCATCAAAACGAGTGCCAAGTTTCCACTATAATTACATAGATAATTACATGTTGTAAATAATCCATGTTTTAAATATCCTTCTAATTTAGCTCTTGTGATATTCAGCAAAAGCTGTTAAGGGACCATTTATTAGATTCTGTACAAACGATTAACTGCGAAAGGGGTGAGTCTTCATTTATTTATGTCTTATTTAAAAAGTTTTCAAACGAATATTTTTTTGTGCTTCAAATCCTATTATATTCTATTTTAATAAAATAAAAGTTATTTTAAAATTATTCCTCTTTTTAAAAATAAAATGACTGCATGAAATATGTTTTTCATTTTCAAAAAACATCTGGTAATTGAATTGATAATTAAAGATTTTAAATTAGTATTCGGCCCCTTTTTACTGTCCCCGATCGCTTTTTATTAAATTTCCTAAGCTTTTGGAGAAACGCATGTTACAATAACTTTTTCTACTGTTATTAATAATTTATATTTGTTTTGAAATTGTTTTAATTTTAAAAAAATTTTTTAAAAAAATTATCTGCTTATTAGTGCAAATATCTTTGAAAACCTTTTTGTGTAGACAGTTTTATAACTTTAAATATATTTCATATATTTATTTAACATTAACAAATATCTTTTTTTTTTAAAATCAAAGACATTTTTATTAAGAATTTTACAAAATTTAAAACTAGCTAACTTATGAAAATAAATCAGCTTCACGAAGCAAGGCACCAATTTATTGATAATTTTTCGTTGAAAGCAAATTAAATAGTACATTAATTTATAATTTAGTTGCTCTTTTGCTTTTATCTATCTCCAATTAAAATGCTAAAATTGTTAATATGATGATATCACATTATTCTAAAAGTAAAAGAATTAAAACTAAATATAAATTATTCGAAAAGACTATAGTATTGTAATACGGAAAAGTATTAATATTAAATGAAATTTAAGGGAATAAACCATAAAATTATGTAAAAAAATATATAAAGTTTTACTTTTATGTACTCTGATTGAACAATGCGAACTATATTTTTGTATAATAATTTAAAATGTTTCATTTATAAGCTAATATATATATATATATATATATAAAGGTTACATATATGAACATAAATCATAAATTTAACTTTCAATAAAAGGCGAGTCATACCCTGAAACTAAAAGCTATTTCGTTCTACCACAACCGCAGTTGTAGTATTATTTGCCAGTACAGTGACGCCCTTATAGCCAGATAATGCTGTTTTTACCCGCGTTAGTGAGCAGAATGCCCAAAGGAACTGAGATCACCTGAAGAGGGCTTACAACCCCATCCTCGAGAAACAACTATAACAAACACAAATTTACTTAAAGGTCACACTGCACGTTGTACATGCGTATACGTATACATAATACAAATATAGAAAGCAAATAATAATAATATAAACATAAGAGCAAGAGAAGGAAGTAAGAATATACATTATTCCAGCATTCTTACAAATACATCAACAATATAATAAAATTATCCAATAGAAATGACCGTACAGACCCAAAGACAAAGACAAAAATAATAAATAAATAAAAATAAAAAAGTGGGAACATAAAAAAAAGATATTTTTTATTCATGTTTTCAGTTGACGCCATCATTTTCTATTGATACTTTCCCTCTTTATTTGTCCTTCAATTTAAAGAAAAAAATTATTCAGCATCGGAAGGAGGATTATTCATTTGGACCCCTACATTTTTAGAAAAGAAACTTAAAGGAAGTAAGTAGCAGTGTAAAATAAATAAATAAAGGGAGAGAAATATATATGGGGGAAATGCTTAAGACGATTGCGGATCTCGCTGACTTTGAAGTGCATTTTGTAATCCGTTTTTTTAAAGCAATGAATGTTAAGCCAGTTGAAATTCAGTCAGCTTTTGAGGTTTATGGTAAAATGTAATGAGTGTTTGGATAATGAGAAAGTGGTTTTGTCAATTTAACGATGGATGCACTAATATTCATGACGAAGCACGAAGTGTGCGTTCTTCTGTTATTAATGATGGTTTGGTTTTAAAATTGAAAAAGAAAATTCGTGTGAAAAGATGGTCCACAATAAGATTGCTTTGTGCTGAGTTTTCACATAAAGTTGTTGAGAAATTGCTCTCTTTATTGGCGGCATCTTTCTTTGAAGATGATATATGCAGGTTTTTTTCCCGATATGACAAATGTGTCTGAACAATTGTGGAAACTAAATAGTTTCCAACATGTTTTTTTCCGTAAGAATACATTTTATTTTGCGAGTTTTTTTTCTGCGAGTTTTTCCGAAACGCTACTTAGCTCCCGGACACGCCTCGTATTTTTAGAAATTAAGAAAATTCTCGAAAACAAATATTTGGCTTTATACATTACTTTAATCTTTTTCTTTCTGTGTTTTGAAACCAGGATTTATATACTTTAAATGAAATAATATGCTTCATAATCACGGAATGTAAACAGCTTATCTATGATTTTGAGTTATTACACAGACACCTAGAATAGAGTACAGAATTTTAAGCTGGGATAATTTGCTTATTAAATGTGGTAAGCCATTCATTGTATAATGTGTTTTAGGACTGGTAATAATTAGTGTGCTGACAATTTGACGTTTCTCTGAAGGATTAAAAATTCATGGCTTTGAATGACATTCTACCTATTAGGATAAATAATGAAAGACCCCGAGTGATACCTGTGGAACATATTCTCATACAATGTATCTTAGTATTTTATGTATTCAGTTATCATTAATGTTGTATCTTTTCTAATCTTTTGAAATTTTTAAAATAAATTTTAAATTTTGAAACTTTAGTTTTTGATAGAAGCACTACTACTATTTCTTATACATATATCTAAATACAGTCGGATATCTTTTTAACAAAATCGCTAAATGACGGGGGGGGGGAGTTTGTTATGTGGAAAATGTGTTAAGCGGAGATTTTTTTTCAATATATTTAAAAACCACAAAAAATAAATTTTAAATTCATAAACACTATACCATTATTATTATAAAGAGCATTTATTTACACCTTTTTTGTTTATGAATATCTATTTATTTATGTATCTTACCTATCAAAAAGAGTTCTGCCAGAGAAACAAGAAAAATAAAACGTTGCCCAGAAATACTCTATACTTTAAACTTTAAAAAAATAATTTTATGTTAAGATTAATGAATTTTAACGACATTTTCTAATATTAAGCCTGCAAGTAATATTAAACATACATATTATTACCAGTAATTTTCAGCATATTATAGGGCACATTTTGCTTGTGTTTTATGTTTGAAAAAATGTTGTCTCTTATAATATATATATATATATATATATATATACATCCCATCTTTGCAATGCACCAAAAACTCCATCAGGCGTACTTTCTACCCATTGTAATTCATATTAAATTGTTTCAAATGATTTTATTATTTAATCATACAAAAATACAGAAATATTTTAAAATAAAGAGAAAAAATCGAATCCCAAGAGAAAAATTCCGTTAAATGGAAAATGAACTTTAATACTGGAGGTTATTTTACGAAGGAAATAGTAAAATGTTCTTGTTCCAGGAAAAAGTTCGCAAAATAGGATTCGTAAAATGGAGTCCAACACAATCACAAACGTATACCCACACACATATCTGCACTATAACTGAGAAATAATTCTTAAAAAAATATAAACTATTAGTTTATTGTTATTTCTATAGAGATACTCATAAAAAAGTATTCTTAAAATTGCTCATATATTTTAGTTTTACTTAATATTAGCTTATCATTATTTAGTAATCTTTTAAATTTAACAATGTTGCTATTAACAGGCTTTCTATTTTCAAGAATTGTACTTGTATTTAGATCACTGAAACTGGCAATGAGACTTGTTTAATGTTCTTTAATTCAAGCAGTGATCAAAGCATTTTCGAATGTTTTATAGGTACCTAAGCCTTTTGTTCATTCTATATTATAATTTCCATCCTTGATATTTTGTACAATTTCACTCCCAATACTATAAAGAGAAGGAAGGGATGAAAGTTGGCTAAGTCATAAAACTGATTTAACCCTGTTTAAAAAAGCAGACCTGAGTTGCTGTACAAATAGATATTGCAGGATAATTTTTTTTTATTCACAATTTTTAAATTCTATACTTAAATCTCTAGTACCTAAATTTTTAGTATTTTACTGTGAATAGTATCTTGAAATTTTTATTGTAATTAATATTATTGAAAAGAATTAATACTCTATAATTATAGTTCATCATAATGAACAAATGTAATAAAATTTCTTTTTGCAGAGTTTGAAATCAGTTCCTATGTTTTCAATGCTTTCGCAATTTCATTGTTTTGGTATTATTTTTGAACTTAATAAGGGATTTCTTATCAGTAAAAATCAACGGTATAATTAATTTTAAATATCCTGTATTTTAGAAGTAGGAAAAATGAAAAAGGCTCAAATTAGCGCTCTTTTATTTTAATTCTAGATGTTTTTTAAAAAAATTAAAAATACACAATAAATAGTATTATTTTTATCACTTTTTTATCATTTACTCATTCTTCGAGCAAATAGTTTACAATATTAATAAAAGTACTACAGTAAGCAGAAAAAAAAAATTGAAAAAAAAAAAAAACTTAAACAATGGTATAAAAATGGTTTAACAGATTCAGTGTCATTTTTTGGCACTCATATAACTGCCCTCTAATCAATTGATTCTAAATAGATTCTCATGGCTTACTGAAGAGATATACTCATGCCTGTTTAGATTACAAGAACTAACTAGAGTATACTTTCTCCAATAGTTTCCAGCACATGTTGACATTACAGGCAGTGAAAATTCGGATAAACAGACGAAAGAAGCTAGAAATCTTAATAATGACATCACGTCAACGTTACCTTTTTGAAAGCAAATGCAGTCGCAAATTTCAAATTAAGAGAGAAGTAAATTCCTGTGTAAAGTATCAACTCTGTAACATAAATGGAAACCATCTTGAAACAAAAACGACTGCTAGGCTAAGAACAGGTTATTGCAGAGGAAAGATGATTAATAGGATGGTAGAATAACTTATAGGAATTGTGAGAACTGTCCGGATACAGAGCTTACAACTGCTCATATTTTTGACTTACCAGCTATTCTTGCTACTGTACAAGAAAGGGCCCTGTTTTCGTCAAAAACCTCCTTGAAGGTAATATTGAACAGAATGCCAGATTAATCATTTGGGCCCTTGATATTGTCTAATTTGGTTCTCGTCTGGGACACGACATCATCATTTACGGCTTCAGTGAACTAAATATGCTTGTTTTGATTCTTTTTTTAAGAATGAAGATAATATAAAGCTTATTCTAACATCTTACAAGAATTAATTTCAGTATTAATTAGATAAAAAAGTTACAATATATAAGAGAGCTAAATTATTTTTTTATTAAACTTTTCTTCTTACTGACAATAAAAATACATCACATAATAGATATAAGATAATTGGAATAAGATAAGTTGAAAATTAAAGAGAGAAAATCAGTATTATGATTAGAAACACTTTTCTGTTTCTTACTTTACTGAAAGAAAGACCATCTTCTTTTTTTTTTTAATTCAATCAGTTTCCATCACCCAGTATTTCCGTAAATAAACAGTTCACATTTGCGCCAAAATATTTCACTCTTTTTATCACAAAAGTAAAAAATACTTGTTGGTCGTTGAGAAGGCATGACCTGAATTTCAATTACAGATTTGATAGAGCTTAAATGTACTTATAGCATTATGACCTCAACATCATTCTTTTATCTCGTAGAAGTCCAAAAATGAGCTTATCTCAGGAAATAGAAGTAGTTAACTATCATGCAGAAGACTTTGGTTTATATATAATGCAATATCTAGTTTTTTTTTTTAAAAAAAATCATTTCTGATGTTTAAAAATCCGAGTTTTCAGAAACGTTAAGTTTTCTTACGTAGAAAAATACATTGAAAAAAGGCTAAGTCTACAACTTTATTAAATTTGATGACTATTAAAACTTTAATGACTTGTTAATAATGTTTGGCATTTAAGGTATGGATTTGCTTACAAGAATGTTATAATTATTGCTCAATTACTCTTGTTAGTTAAATTACTGAACTTTTTTTAGCAAAGATGGAAGTATTTTAAAGAGACATATTAAGAAAAGGGCTTTAATACTAGAAAAATTCATATCTTTTCTGTAATCTGCTTGGATTATACTTATTAATAGATTATATATTTACTTTAACTGAAGATGAATTTTAGAAATTTATTATAAAATGGCAAAAGTGGTAAAGGAGCCAATTATTAATCAAACTAACAATTTAGTATTCAATGAAGAGATGTACAGATAAATGAATAAAAAAAAAAAAGATTGATTCCAAAATTTTTTTCCATCTATCATATGCTGTTATATAGACAGCTTTAAATTCTGACTGAAAGATGAGTATTATTAAAAATAAAAATATCTATCCTGTATATTTTTGTCTTTTACTTTATTCAAAACCATAAAAGTATTCTCCACTTGCCGTGTGTTTCAAAAAATAAAAATTTTCTCCCCTTAGTATTATATATTTCCCCCTTAAAACAGCATTTATGAACTTAATAATATATGGTATATATTAACTGTATTCTCCCTTTAGAATAGATACAGGCGTTGGGTACTAACCCACATACTCAGTTAAATGATACAAGGGAGCTGGACAATCTCAGCTAAGTTTATTGAATTAATAGTATAACTATTGAATTCTTTTCAACATATATGCAAAATACTGTAATAAAAAAATAGTGGTAACTATTTAGAATATAGCAAAGTATCATATAATGGTCGGCCACCTACAAGTAATAATAAGTGATGGCGACACTCACACACGGTATGAACTGATCTTTTATTATAGCAGGAGTTTTTCGAATTTATGACAAAAAAATTTGTTTCGTTGCTTATGTCATCAAAAAATTTGTTTCGTTGCTTATGTCATCAAAAAGAAAATTAACAATTAACTTCGCTGTATGACACTAGTTTTATTTATTCTTTAAATGATTAGTATTGTGTTAGAATGCATTATGTGTTCATGATAAATTATACAAAAATGTAAAAGTATTTTTATCCTTGTAATTAAAGTATATTAATCTTTTCAAAAACATCAAAAAAGCATTTTCCTCTTTTGTAATTTAATTCCGAGTTGATTATTAATAGAAATTTTTAAGAAAACATGTTTGAATCATTGTTATTTGAATCAATGTAGGAAGAAGAGGCTAATTAATTTCTTTCGGAAAAATTCCCTAAATATTTGCAAATATATCATTGCCTGTAAAAGTGGAAAACACATTTAATTTTTAAAAAACTATGATTCAACAAATATTTTACAGCTCAGTTGAATATATTTATCAATCTATTGTATTTATCTTTAACGTGTAAACTAAACAGCTTTTTAAACGCCTAAAATAGAAAATATTTGGGAAAAGGTTAAAATGTCAGCTAGAATGTTTTAAAATGCATTGTTTTAAAATTATTTAATTATTTTTCTTAAGTTAGTAAAAATGAATGAAATGAATTTGAATTAAAAAAGAAAAAAAGGAGTATTATTTATTATATTTCATTTTTGTAAGCATTATGAGTATTAACAATATATTTTTTGCTTACAATAAATTCATTTCTCTCATTTAAAGAGTAATTATATATATTTTTTTATTTTTATATTATTCTTTTTATAAAACTCGCATTATAATCATATTAAGTAATTCTTTGCACCAAAGTGTATTAGAAAAAATAACTTACACTTTAGTTTCAAATATTCTGAAGTAAGCTTAAAATGTTCACATTATCCTTCTTACCTCATAGAAAAAATACAGCAATAAGAAATCTAATTTTTAAAATAATACACAAAAATAGTGTTTAATAAAGCCTTATGGGAAATAATTAGGCAACAGAGATGTGTAATATGAAACTATTTATTTCATATACTCATACAGACATTTAATGCGACTGACTACTTTTGGAACCGTGAATTTGCAAAAGCATATAAATAAATATATTTTTTTATATTTAGTGTCATTTGAATTAGAATATACACATTTTATTGTCTTAAAGTATTATTACAATATAAAATTATTTAAACGCAATTGTTTTAGCAAAAATTGAAAAAAATAGTATATTTTCAAAACATTCCCCCCTCCCACTATCAAAATGCTTTTTTAATAACATTTTATCTATCTATCTATCTATCTATCTATCTATCTATCTATATATATATATATATATATATATATATATATATATATATATAAGGCATCTTTACAGAGACGGAGCTAGGACTTTCGACAAAGATAATTTAGGAGTGGATTTATCCATATTTTAATACATCAGAAAGAGAGCAATTTTAACGAAAGCACCCGTTATATTATTTCTAATTGATCGTAACTCTGAAAATAATTTGAATTTTTCAAAGCATTTATTCGAGACTCTGTATAAAAGTACTAGCCATATACAGACAAAATATTTTTGTTATAGAAACATTTTTCATAAAAAGAAAATATTTTGAAGATATGCATTTAAATAATTTCTTCTTGAATAAAATTCTTATATTATATATGTATGCTCTGATTCAATTGACCCTGAATACCAAAAGTTATTCATTTATGCGCTTTTTGTAAATCACGTTTCAGATGTAATCAGATACCTTAAAACAAAAAAAAACCACTCCTCGTGTTTGTATTTCATTAATTTTATCAATTTTACTTGTTAATAAAGAAGATGGAATTCCTGATATAACTTGTCTAATAAGATTACATTTTGATTACGTCAGTATAATTTACACGTAAGGCAAAGAACTAGCAAAACATGCATCAATATACTCAGCTTAAGTACATATAACGATTACTAAGATTTAATGAAGAGTTCCCTTGGCTTCTGGTGTCTCGTTGCATGAAGCAGAAATGGAATTTTTTTCTTGGGATATGTGTGGCATATTTATTCATCGAACACATCATCCACGCACTTTGCGCAATTGCCTTCTGCTTGATTAGAACAAATAAAATGAGACAGAAAGTTTGGTACAAACTTTCTTCTGTTCTTTCTTATGCCTTTATGAAAATTATTACACGATTAGCAAGAAGAAAAATGTTATCTATACTATCTTTGGAGTGCATTGGTCAGGGAGAAATATACAGAAATAAAACATTCAAATTTTGCAAAAAAAGGGAAGTTTCAAATTAGAAATGTAATAAATGTGTTCTGATTCCATTTAGCTTATATTATTAACCCGTGAAGACGATCAGGGTTTAATGA
>BMAO01004250.1:0-61319 GCA_019973975.1 Trichonephila clavata | reverse complement strand
GATCATCATTGGGAAACTGGAACGCGGAGCGTTCCTCCGTCCCATACTGGTTGTATTGTGCTCTTATAGTTGTTAGGCCTTAATGGAATTTTGAGTCCTGGAAAATTGTGATAGATGTAGAAGGTAGTTGTGGTTAAGCTGGGTGATAGATGGAACTGGGTAAGATTAATTGTTCTTGCCTAACGGACGAGGAGCTCGTCTGTTATTGCTGAAAGGGGATTAGTGAGATAGCACTCTATACGCTGTCCTGGCGTCGGAGAGATATATTAAAAAATTAAAAAATAAGCATGAAAAGAAGTTGGTTGCCTGTGTGGTTCATTGAGAAATTAAAGTAAATGAGCAGGGAGATACGTGTGAAAATGCGAAAAATTTTGATAGGAGGGATCATTCGCCAAAAAGGAATGATCCTCTAAACTAATTTAAGGGGAAGTGCAACCATTTAAATTCCTTTCACTTTAAAGAACGCGGGAGGTCTACAGGGGAAGATTTTATTACTCAGTTCGGCCTCTTTGTTGCTTTAAAACCGGGATAAAACTCGTTCACAGCTGTGACGTTGCCTTGTGCGAATTTTGGGTGGAAAAAGCGGGTCCACGTGGTTGTTTGATCGGTTAGGTCACAATAAAAGTGAAGAGTTAAAAAAAAATAAAAACTCGAAAGAAAGAAACTTGTTACAAAAGTTGAAAAATACTTGTTTATTTTAAACAAAACAAAATTTAAAAAAATTAATTTAAGAAAAAAACTATTTTGGACTAACGATTTGAGCCAGGAAAAGTACCTTGTACTTATTGTGAATATGAGACTAAGAAAACACAAATACATCGTAATGTTTTTTAAAAAGTAACTATGTAAAAAAGAGTAAAAGTGACCATCTCTCTCTCTCTTTTTAAACAATAAGAGAATATATAAAGTATTGTTACATACGACGATTATGTTTATGAAATGAAATCAATCTTCCTCTATTCAATTATATTTTAAATTTAAAGTAACATAAAGAGGGATTTCAATACTTTTAATTTATATATTTTTAATCCTATAAATGATGTTTTTATGTTAAATTAATTTTTCGGAAAAATCTAAATTTTATTTCATAGTCAAACAACTTGTACTAAGCAAAAATAACTTCTTTACATGGGCATTTGTGACGGAGCAAAAAGCAAATTTAGTCAAATTTTTATTTTAATGGGAATATATTTTTCTTCAAAATGTAAAAGTATTTCTAACCATTTTCTATTAAAATTTAATTTTTATTTTTCTGTTTCTTTAGTGTTAAACGGAAAATTCACCGATAAATACAACTTTCACACAATTCAATCATTACAAATTCTAATGAGAGAAAAACTTCTCCCAATTAATTTTGTCTTTCAAAACAGTACACTTAAAACAATTTTGCTCAGTGAAGCTAACCGACAATTCCGCAGTGTATTCATATTAATATTTTTTAAAAAAATAACATTCAGAAATGCTGTATTTAATTTTTTGAGTATAAAAAAATAATGCCTGCTGTGGAAAAGACAGAGAATGAGATGTGATGTATGTTTTGAAAGAATGTTTTCGTACATGTAGAGTATTTTTGAAAATTTAAATATCACCAAAGCTGATCATATGATTGTAAATGAGTCTTATTTTAGAATGTGAGCTGTGGGGTATCAAAATAAAACATTTTACTTTTAAATAGCCAAGGAGTTTATACTCAATATCCTCTTCAAAAAATTGCTTACAACTTTTATTCAAATTGTAAAGAAACTGAAATATAAATATCCGACTTACTCCAGTCAAAAATATTCATATTATGTGAAAATACTGTTCCTCCACTTATTTAAGTACATTTATAAGCTATAGCCCAAAGCAATATTTTATTTTATAAACGAGGCACAAAAATTCAGTTATAAAAATATATTTCATTTTAGAAATATAAACCGTACACGGATTGTAAGACCATTTCTAAAATACTGAGAGTTTTTAGAGGAACAAAAACATATAATTTTGGGTAGTTCAAATTTTAATTAATACGCAAATTATATATTATTAAGCAAAATACGTTTGACAAGAAAAAGTAATTTATTTAAATCTTGTATTGCATGAATAAAATATAAATCAAAAATCTTTCTGAATAACACAATTGAAGGGAAAATGTTTTAATTTGCAATTGATAGCATATAACGTTTCTGTTAGAGGTATCCGAAGTGACGCAATCCTATTCGGTAAAAAATAAAACTTATTACTGGAATCATACAATTCGTAATGAATGGGTGAATCCGAATATTTTTTCATGTAAACTGTTTGGACGGAAGTGGCTAAATAGAACATTTATAATTTGCATAAATTAAAATTAACCGTTATAGTTTATATAATTTCTTAAGATTACAAAAGGTGTATTTCGGAAGCACAAGTTTTAATAGGAGCACAGCTTACGAAAAGTAGAACAAATATATCTGAGGACTATGGTTTTGTACCTTAAATATTGTGAAACACAACAAAGTATATTGGAAATCAATTCCCCAATTCGTGTTATAAAAATGTATGAAGAAACTGCAAGACTTATTTTTGTATTTGTAATTATTATAATTTTCATTTCCTGTGTTTTAGCTTCTCAGTATTGCTTTCTACTTAAAATTTATTGTATATTCATCAAATATTTCAGCATAATTTTTTGCTCTTAACATACAGTTTTTAACCGAAATGCATTAAAATGCTTAAGATTCTTATGTTAAATTTTAATTTAATATTTTATTCGAAGAATTGTTAGTACTTATGGTAAATAATTTTTTTTAACTGAGTATGTGCACGATACATAATATATTTTTTTCTGAAATTTCAAATACAATTTCTAATATAAATTTCCTAGTTTTGTATGAAAATCTGGATATTTTCTGATGTTAATTATAATAGATATCCAGATTTTAATTACTTGTTTCTTCAGTTAGCTTTAAAAAAAATAAATATTTAGAAATTTTGCATGAACAAATATGTTTTAAAAAATTTAAAATTGATCTTTATATTTATTTATATGCGTAAATGTCAACTGTAAATGCATCCGAATATTTTTAATTACTATTTATTCAAATATTCAAGGTTAAAAATGAATTGGTATAAAAAAACCCTCATTCATGTTTTCTCTGAAGTAAACTGAAACTCAAGCATTTTTTTTTAATTCAAATATAATTTGGTGTATTGTAACAATACGCGCCCTGAACATCTGGCTTTAAAATTTATAAAAAATAATGGATCTGAATTAGTTTTTCCATTATTATTTTTATGAAAGCTTAAGAATTTTTTACAAATAATTTGATGCAAAAGTTTAGAAAATATTCATTTTTAGTAGTTGGAAAGTTTAAAAGGTTTTAAATTTTGAAGCGTTCGGTTTCTTATTAACTTTTTTGACACCTTATAATGAAATAATCATGGTTTAAAAACTGAAAACATGGGTTAAGAGAAGAAAAATGAAGCAATTAAATATAGTTCTAGATATTATATAGAGATTTATGTAGTTTAAAAACTTAATTTTCCGTTTCATCATTTTAAGATGAAGAAAATAATACAAGTTAATCAAGCAAAGAGAATATACTTAAAAAGTTATTTGTCCAACTATATAAAATAGCAGATTACAGTCCCAACTTATTAAAACTTCAAATTAATATAAAATCAAAAGTGAGTTATATAATATTTTATTTCTACGTTGGAACATTTTTCAAAACTTGAAAAAAAAAAGTTAAATTGCTAAAAGTACAAAAAAGAATTTATTTAATTCAAACGCAATAATATCTCAAATGAAGCTAAATTACAAACACTAACTTATAGTTCGTTCACTAAGGGGTCTAAGAAATTCTTCCCAACTTTTTTACGATTGCTTCAGGGTCAAAACGCAGGGTTCCGAGAGCATAAACTTCCTTCAGTGACCATTGTGTCGTCCAACCCTCCTAATTATCTTTCATGGTGTTAAACCATTTAAAAGGGGGAAAAGATTTCAGAAAACACGGCTACCGCTTTTGAAGCACTCTCTTGAAGTCAGAAAAGACGTGTGGTGCGTTTTCGAAGCATCTCTAGACGTGCGGAAAAAGACGTTCAAACGCTAAGAGGATTAACAGCTAATTAAGGCGGTTTATGTTCGAGTGTCGGTGTCGTAAAATAGCCCCTCCCCATGTGAATCATGAGATGAGTGAGAAGTTTCTAAGGATTGGTCCTAAGATTCCTTCCTTTTCCTGGTCTAGGAGGATCCAATTATCTTATTGTAGAACTACACTTTCGTCTCTTTCATAGCAATCCTCCAAATAAAATATCAGAAAAGTTAATTTGAATAGAAACATGATAGAAAAATCAAAAGTATGAAAAAGCATTCACTTTGAAATAAATGTAAATAGTGAAAGAGAAAAAAAAGAACGACAAATTAAATTTACATTCAACCATTATTTTGATTAATTTTTTTTTTAATAGAAAGGACTGAGAATTATTGGAGTAATCCAATATCATCCATTTTCAGTTTTCATGTGCTTAATTTAAAGTTACTGAGTTACACACAGCAAAGATTTTGCCACTTTCTTCTAGTAAACTAAGGTAGTGATTTTCCCTTTTGTGAGCATAATTTGTCCAGGCACAGAATGTTCAATAATACATTAAATTTGAAATAGTATATGGCTGTGGAAATTATCTAAAATCTGAACTTTAAAATAACTACAGCAATAAGTTTTAAAATTCTAATTAATCCTGAATTGTACCCAATTTATTAAAATGCTTTTAAAATTTCAGAAATATAATCCCTGAGTTAGAGTTGGAAAGACAGTAGTGTTTTAAAAAAGAAATTTAAAAACTGCATTCACATATTTGTTTAAATAAAATAAAAGAAACTGAATACATAAAGAAATATAACATTTCAGTCAACACTGAAATTCTAAAAATCACAGCTTCCTGTTGTGAATGTGTGGTGGTGTGGAATTTAGGAGAATGAAATGTTATCTGATTAAATCCTCCACATAAAAAGTATACAAAGAATAGCATGTCAAGTTATTGAGATTTTATACATATATTGTTAGAAATTTTATACATATGAAACAATTTTTTAAAAAATTATTCAACACACACACAACAGTAAATTATAACATCAAATATACTTCCTCACTAAATTTTATATATATTGAAATAAAAAATAGTTAAGGGAATAGTGAGCAAATATTATTCCTTCCTATCAAAAATGCCATTTCAAAATGAATAGCTGCTTCAATATAAAGATTTTGAAGTTCAAAATGTAATATATATATATAGATTTTTTTTACAAATAAATTATTTTTAGTTACTGTGGTGTGGAGGTAGTATGTTGGTCAAGAAATATTTATACCCAAATAACAATTTTTGTTTTATTTTTTAATAATGATATGTTTTTAATACTTATATAAAGAACAAATTAAAATTCAGTATTCATTTTTTAAAAAAATAATAAATCTGCAACCCTTCTAAATTATTTTGAAGTACCTTCATAATATAAAAAGTATGAATATTTTTCAGAGCATCTTTTTCTATTATGATCTTATTTAAGTCCGGGCAGTTTGGTTACAAAAGCTGCTGAATTGTTCATGGTGCTAAATACTAGCTAAGTTGCAGTCTTAGTGCCAGGAAGAAAAAATGGGGAACTGACAGCTTTAAACATTTGAACAATTATAACTTCAGGTTCTTATTAAAATATGCAGTTATATTTCCATCTACCTCTGAAATTGGCACATCTTATTGGACTAAGTGAAGGCATTTCTGGACAGTGTAGCATTGATAATTAAAAAAATATATATGCTATAAATTTGGGACTAAAACCGAGTAGTGAAAAATTGAAGCAAGCACTGAACATTCGGAACAGTAACGGGAAATTTGGGATAATGTACAATCAAGTTCAAAGGAAATTATTAAAGGAATTAAACACAAGAAAGAAAAAATGTATTAATCCTTCTTTTTAACAACCCCTAAATTAAAAAAAAAAAAGGAGGAAGAAAAACTTATACATTTTTCTTCATTGAAGTAAAATTTTCAGGAAAAATCAATCTCATTTTTTAAAACAAATATTTAATTTGTATATCTCAATACATCAAATTCAAATTTTTATTTCAAGAAATTATAATTCAATGAAAGAAAACAGCCACTGTCATGTAATAATAATAATATATTCTTATTATTAGAAATCTTATTTTTTAAAAAAAGAATTCTGTAAGAAAATTTTTTTTCTTCTTCAAAACCTATATCAAAACCTTGTTTTTTACTGGAATATGTGTTCCAAGCAAAATACACATTAAGGTATTTTGAAAATTTATCATTATTTTCCTGCCATTAATAATTAATTTTGAAGTACTGAAAACTTATTTTAAAATGATCTCTACTCAATATAGCTAAAAAAAAAAAAAAATAATAATAATAATACTGTTTCATGAAATTTACTTAAAAAATTTTTTTTTTAAAAAGTACATCAATACTATTGATAATTGAAATGATTATAATACTATGTTTTTTAATAATTTTTAAAAAAATTTTTCAGTTTTATACTACAGAATTTTACGTTTAATCACACGTTTTAAGCATAGCTGAAATATGAATCTTATTGTGAACAATGGTTATAATGAATTTTCAGCAAAGTAAGAAAAGACCTGAAAAATAAATTATACCCTTTATATATTAGCTAAATCACAATATAAACATAATTTTGGACTGTTTTTTAACTGAAAAATTATATGAAATTCAAGTCAGTTTTTGTTTAGCATAAGCTGAAAATAATTTTAATTCTAAACAGTATTTAAAAGGCAATGGATCTAATTCCTACCATTTTATAACAGTCAATATGATATAGATAAATATAAAACACAATTTTCTTTCTTTATGAATAATATATATATATAATTACTATATTATATATATATATCAATATTTTTTCTAGTTATGTTTCTTAGAATCTGTTTTCTATCATTTAGCTCTGTGGGTAGTATAATTTTGTCTTATTATTTTTTTTCATTTTATTATACTATATATATATATATATATAAGAATATTGCTCTAAATGAAAATATGATTTAATTTCAGCTACAAAAGTTAAAAGTATTTTGTAACAATAATCCTCAAGTGTCTGTTTAGAAAAAATTTGCTAAACCTGATTCAAATGTTATAAGGATTAATAAAAATTTACTAAAAATTACAAATAATCAAAAATATATCAATAAACTAAAATATTTTACTCTTCTATTTTAAGTCTACAATATAGTTACAGTTCTACATTTGTTTTTCCAGTTTCACTTAAAATTTTTAAAAATTTAATCTTAATTCTTATTTTATAAGCATACCATATTTCTAATGAACTTGTATACAACAAATAAACAATGAAAACATATTTATATCTTAAAATTCAAACAAAAATTGAAAAAACAATGAAATTGTTCAGTAGTAAAGTTATAAACAATAAACGCACAATATTTATAATAGATGCACACATACTGAAACACACACTCAACACAGCATATCAAAAAAATACAATACATTGGATTTTTTTTCTAATTATGTTGAAAGTAGCCAATAATTCATAGAGAGCCAAATATAGCAACCCCAAAACAGAGGAATTTGAATTCCAAGGCTGTAAAAAGTAGGAATAGGTGCTGCCAACGAAATTGCGCATTACACGTCCGGCCTTGTTTGTTCCTTTTATCTATCAGACTTTCGTATGTGCTACCTTTATTTCTCCTTGAAGTGTCCAATCAACGAGAGGCGAATAGCTTGACGTCAGAGGAAGTTGAAAATTTATTTTTTAAAATTTAATACGCCCAAGATGACCAAGACAAAAAGTGCAGTGTTTACTCAATCGTTTGTGAATGAATGTAGATTTTGTTTTTTATTCATAATGAACTAAAAAGTCATTTAATAAAAATATGATCAAACTTCAAGAACAGAGTAATAAAAGATGAACTGAAGATGAACATCATAAATTTCGAAAAAAATGGGAACTGCAATATTTCGATGTTGAGAACAAGAAAAAAATATTGTGCCTGATATGCAAAAACTGTAATTCAGTTGCTAGGGGATATAATTTTAAAAGGCACTAAGACACAAGTCAGAAAACGAATTATAAACAAAATGTTGCGAAACTTTGTGAAGACGATTTGCCCGAACTGAAATCAAATCTTCAAAAATGAAAGGAGAAAAGTATTGTTTAAATTTGTTGGAGTGAGTGAATGAGAGTGAGATAAACGTCACACTGTTCAGCGACTCGAGGGCGTTTAGCAGCGGATCATGGACAAAGGTGAGGACGAAACCTGAGCTGGCACCCCTTCTCCTAACTTCCACACCACACCAAAGGGAGAACGTTTCACCCTTAACATTTAACATGCATCGGTCTCCTCTGCATGGCGGGTCTTCAGCGGTACAAGCCTCGAATTCATATGAATCGAGTCCGTTACCTTGACAACTAGGCTACCGCGGCCCCCAAAATTTGTTGAAGACAATACAACTGCTGTAAAAACTAATTATATATTGTCACTTTTAATCGCAAGCACAAATTGAAACCATTTACTTAAAAATAATTTATTAGTGAATGCTTAATTAAAGCGTAACCGTCAAGCGTAAGCTTAATTAGGAATAACCGTATTTTTGTTGGGATTCGAAGCCGCATTTTTTTTCCAATGGTAATGCTATTGAAAATCGGGTTCCGTTTAGAATCGAAGAGCAAAATTGTTGGATGGGATACTTACAGCAATTTCGGATTCATGTATGTAATTAATAGTCTATAATACTGATAAAACAACTAATTATTCCTTTCTTATTAGTTCTCATTTTAAATTTATTTAACTTCGTAAAATTTTGTATCGATAAAACATTTTATATTATTTTTCATTTTTCACAAAAATTTGTTGAGAATTTGGGGTGCGGCTTAAAATTGATGGCAACTTAGATTTGAGGGGGAAAAGGAAAGAAACGGTTCCATGTCCAGCACAAATAAAAAAAATTAAATTGTAAGTCGAAATTCTTTAACTAGCAAAGGTTATGAAATAGTTGAGAATTATAGAGGAGTCCAGTCATGTATTATGCATAATACATATTTTTGATGAATTTTTTAAACTTTTGATGAAGTGTTCCTTGAAAAATTTGGTTTGTTGTGCAACTGATAATGCATTTACCATGACCAGTATTACTAACGAGTTGCAAATGTAAAAGAAACAAGCAAACAGCATGGTAAAAATAATTTTAAACATTTTCATTGCATTATTCCATAGTAAGTACTGTTCTTGGGCATTATTTAGATATTGGACATGTTTTAAAATAGTTAGCAAAATTGTAAACTATATTCGAGAATATAGACTTTAGCATCGTCGATTTGCTTCATTTCTGGAAAATACAGAATGTGAATTTATTGGTCAAACATATTTTACAAAAGTTCAATGGATTTTGAGTCATAAAGTGTTAAGACATTTTTTTTTTAAATTGCTGAATGAAATCATTATTTTCTTGGAAACAAAAAAAATATGAATTTGCTGAGTTAAAAGATGAACATTGGGTAAAGACCCTAGCTTTCTCAGTTGATATTACTAGTCAACTCCTTAACTTACTTAAGCTCCAAGGTAAAAATCCTTTAGTTACAATGCTATTTGAAAAAAATAAGTTTCAAAAAAAATTATTACAAACAGAAAGAGAAAACTTGTCTCACTTTGAAAGCTTTCAAAATCTATTGATTAAATCACTTAAATTTAAATTTACAGAATATTCTCACTAAATTAAATTATTAGAAATGGAATTCGATCGAACATTTTCCGATTTTAAAAATTTTGAATTACTATTTCGTTTCTTAACTTCACCTCTATCTATCGATAATGAAATTGTTGATGAAATCTTACAAATGACATTAATTGAAATCTGTTGTGATTCTTTGCTGAAGCAAAAATGTTTGAAAATTGAAAATCTAGGTTTTTGTACTTATTCATCTGTTGAGAGGTTTCTTAAAATGTTATCATTTGTTACGCGTATATTCAGTGGCTATGATTGGAAGTATTTATTTATGCGAGAAACTTTTTCCTTTAATGAAAATATGAAAAATTCAAAAAGGTCGAGCTAAAATGATCAACATTTATCATCATTTTTTAAAAATTACATCAGTTCAATATAACCTAAATTTTGATTATTTTTTGAGGGGGAAAAAGATGTTAAATATGTTCTATAAAAAGTAATATTAAATTGTATTACGTATTATAATCTTCTTTTTATTTTTTTATGAAACACAATCTGAAAAATAAAATGAAATATTAAACTATTATGTATGTTTAATTATAATACGTTGAGTTTTATAAATATAGAATATAATCATTCTAAAACTCTGCTTTATTAATTTTTTGAACATTGAAAACATGCGGCCCTCAACTTAATATAAAATAGCTCATGCGGCACGTGATATCAAATGAGTTTGACATGCCTGATCTAAATAGTAATCAGTAATAGCGCGAACGCTCTCCAGGTCGACGTTTTCCTTACTTTGATCTTGCAAATCCATCAAAAATTTTAATTTCTTACTATATTCTGCAAATATATACTTTACTACTTCTATTTAAATCAAGGATTACCTTATCTAACGTTACAATAATCGCGTTTCTTTTAAATTTTTCTGTCCCATACACAGTTTTTTCTGTGAATTTATCTGCAAATTTTGAAATAACCCTTCCCGAGTTCACATCGCTGTATTCTGTTTCAACATTAGGACTTAATTTTTTGGCTGCGTCTTGATACTCCTTTAATATTCCAAACCCCAAGAATCTGTTATTTTTTGTTAACTGAATTAAATCTTTCTAAAATTTCTTCCCAAAATGTAGATAAAATGGCAGTATTGAGTTTTGTTAATTTTTTTAAAATGAAGTTGCTGCCTCTTTTTGAAATTCAATTTTCTGATTTTCATTGTCACTAAATGTCTTAAGAATATTCATGATACTACAATATTTATCTCTTGAGGCTTCAAAAGGATTGTAGTGACAAGACCACTGGTCTGACTTAATCTTTTTAAGGTAAATTTCAGTTTAAGTTCACGATTTAGAAATCTCTACCTATAGGTCGATGTAGAAAAGCAAACATATATTTGTTGCACTAAACCAAAGAAGTTCACGATTGCAGTTGCAACCTTAACTGTATTCTGCACAACTAGATTAAGAGAATGTGCAGCACACGGCACATAATTAGCAAATTTATTTATTTTTTTTTAGTACAGCTTGCTCACCATTATATGGACCGGACATATTGGCAGCGTTGTCATATGACTGTCCCCTACAATTATCCAATAGCAGACCATTTGTTTCGAAAAATTCTTGTAGATAATTAAATATAAACCTGTATATGACTAATAATCTTAATTAATTAGACACATCTTTCATACACTTTTCCCCGAAAACATTATCGTAGTATAATAGCAAGTTAGTAATTGTGGGACAAATCTGCTGTTGAATCCACCACGGTTGTATAGTACTTTGTGTAATTGTATTTTATTTGAGTTATATAATTTTTTAATAATTTCCTTGGCCATGATCTCAACTTTTGCTCATATATTGTTTTTGATAAGTACGATATTAACGATTTTGTTCGTAGTTCTAGCAGCTCAATATATTCACGAATGAATGAGTCGAACTCTGCTAGCAGTTTCAGGGTACCCATAAAATTACCATTACGAGGAGAACCAAAAACTTCCTCGGTACCTTTAAATCAGCGATACTCAACCTGTGGCCCACCGAACCATTCTGAGTGGCCCGGTCTAGATCCATTGCAATAACAAATTCAATTATTTAGGAATAATATATTAAAAATTTAGCGAGTTCTATCAATCAAGCAATCAAATCTATCAATTTTGCTATCGATGTCGTGCTGGTACAAATTGTGAAATAATTTTTTTTCTTTCTGTAATTATAATGGTTGGTGATAACAAATGCAGTAGCGACCATTTTATAGGTGTAACTAATTTTTAACTGTCCCTCATGTTTAAAAAATATTTGCTGTTTCAAGACGATTGGGACCTTGACTATTTCGTATAAAAAAACATGGATCAACAACTTGTTTGATTTGTCGTGGAAATGTTATATATAAAAAATATAATTTTGCTCGTCACTGTACTACTAAACACAAATATTTCAAAGGCTCTTCTTATTCTTAAAGATTCATTTAAAGACAAGATAAATTGCTCTTCTTTAAAAAAAAAACAACTCTGAAACAGCAATAAATATCTCGCAGTTGGTATATAAATGGATAGTGACAGATAAAAGGAACAAACAAGGCCGGACGTGTAATACGCAATTTGGTTGGCAGCACCTATTCCTATAATCTACAAACAAGGATGGGTTACTTTGATATTTTTGGCCTCTTATTGAAAATCGCCAAGTTCATCGTTGGCTTAATTGAACCTACTAAAATCATTCTTGCTATAGCGCTCGTGCTGAAAGGTTTGTATATGAAATTCTAGCGGGGAGATTTATTGATTAGGTATTTTATGACTTTGAATTATAATGTTTGATTGTTACATTTTTTTGCAGTTTTTATATTGTATCAATTTCCTGTTAAGTTTTCCATCATTTTAACATATTTACTGATTTATGGAATTTCTAACTTATGTGAACAACTAAAAACTTTGATTAATAATTTTGAATTATTATTATTTTACTCTTTTTATATTGTATTTTTATTTTATTTTGTGCTTTGATTTGATGTAATTAACATTTTCCGTTCATCGACTTTCTAGCTTCTGCCGTGTAAAAGCTCGATTCTCCGATCACGTGAATGTAAAAATTTTATGCTTTGATTATTTATAATGTTTTAATAATACGTTTTAAAATTTCCAGGTATTTACCATTGTAGTAGATTCATTATTTTTTTAGTTCCTGCTGGGTGATTGCCCACTTGGCGGATCTCGTGAGTGTAAAACTTTTTCTTGTCGTTAAATCAAAAGTTCTATTGATTGTTATGAAAAATTAGCGTAAATATATGAGGTAAATTGTTTGGCTAAATTTTTAAATGATTGTGAGAATAGTAATAGAAAATATAAATTTTCTGGAGGTGTTCTTGTAAAAGAAGGGTGCCCTGCTAGGATCCAACCAAAGGTAATACTATTCTTAATAAGAAAATACATTTATTTAATTAAAGTAAGAAAAAAATCATTATTGGAATGTATTATCTATTGCAAAAATTTTATACGAATCACATGTAAAGATCTACACACAATATGTTGAGATTTAACTTTTCCATATCATGAGTGAAATTGTAGATTTAGATATTTAACACATTTGCTAACATGTGAAGCTTCCTAGACATATAAAAGAAAAAGCTAATCTTGAAGTGGGTATTGAAAAATCTTCAGTATTAGAATATGTATTCGGTTAATAGAAGTTTAATTGTACTAGACTAATAAGGAATGCTTTACTCTGTTGCTCATGTTATTATTAATAAATTAAATACAGGAAATATATATGTATTGTGTTTCAACATTCTGAGCGAAAGGGTGCCCAGTTAAAAATTAATTGCATTACTCCTTCAATGCACTTGGAAGAAAAGATTAAATGATCTTGTTTTCCAATTTTGAAATGCGAAGGGAAATTTCTCTAGTAGCTCATTTGGAAGGAATAAGTTCAATCAGATGTAAACAAATAATGGAAAATTTTAAAATTGCATCGACTGATAAAAAGCCTGCTTTCAATAAATATTTTGATGATAATTATTGTAATTCAGCCTACTAATAGTATAAGTCACATCATCTACTTCTGCATGCCAATACTGATAAAAATATATATTGTTAATCTATATTCACAATACATGAATGTCCAATTATTTTAAATGAAAATTTAACTGTCAAGCAGATAGTTTGTTGAAAATACAGCATGACACATATTTAGCACATTATAGAATTTTAAATGGTACTCTCCCCAGTTTATATCCTCACAACCTATTTCCATTTCAAAATGAATTGAAGATTCCTGACAGATATTTATGACCAGGCAACAAATTCTTGGTTTGTAAAATCGCAAACTAATAGAGATGTATTTTATGTTGTTAAAAAGATTATGGTAGCATTTCAGAAAGAGGTTATGTGTGTGTGTGATCAATGCGATTACAGGTGTGTAAAATTATCATGTTCGGCTTGGTATACATGTGAATGCTCAGATAATCATGCACCATGTAAACATATTAAGTTCATTCTTAAATTGTTTGAGAGATTCCATGTTGTTGAAAATGTTGAATATACTTCT
This sequence comes from Trichonephila clavata, assembly GCA_019973975.1. Taxonomy (NCBI): domain Eukaryota; kingdom Metazoa; phylum Arthropoda; class Arachnida; order Araneae; family Nephilidae; genus Trichonephila; species Trichonephila clavata. The sequence continues at coordinate 47,106 of BMAO01004250.1, read as the reverse complement.
TTCCATATCTCAGATAGAAAGTGTGGTGTGGGGTCTTCCACCAAATAAATATTTAATGACATATATATAAGAAAAACCAGGAGACTGAACTTCTACTTGTAGTATTAAATTGTTTATTGCAAGGTAAAATAGTTCAGGAACAATTGTCTACACATGCAATTCAGTAAAAGAAAGATAAGTAATTACTAAANGAAGTTGATTTGTGAATATGGTTTGTTTATATTTGAAGTATAGTTTTTATCATAAAAGAAAGTTTTTGTGTAAAAACATCCTTTTTTCCCTTTTATTTAACTTTCTTTTATGTTTTTATTAGGCTGGTGGTAAGGCAGGAAAAGATTCTGGCAAGTCCAAAGCCAAAGCTGTGTCTCGTTCTGCACGTGCTGGCTTGCAGGTACTATATTCTAACTTGAACATATTTTGATCACGTGTACTTGTAAACAAAGAAAACTTGTAGCATGTTTGATAGATGTTAAGTAACTTTTTTTTGTCTGAAAGTGGTGTAGTATGTATCTTATATCTTAGCCGTTCTTTACTCATGAAGCTTATCAAATGGGACATTCTTTGGTCTATGTGTAATTTATAACAAACTCCTGTTGAATTGTAACACAATCCTTATTTTTATTGTCAAATATTGTATTTATTAACAGATGTGCTTGCATCTAATTGTTTGATTAATTCATGTTAATAGGTAGAAGATATGATGTAATGTTTATAATAAAGATATTAATTTTTACTGATACCCAAAATCAAATTTTAAATTCAACTTTTTTTCAAAACATGTTCCATATTTGCAATATTTATAAGTAAGGAATTATATATATTATATAAAAACTGAGTATGTGCCTTTTTTTAAAATTTAATTTTTGCATTGCTGTATGGCTGTTCTTTTATGAGCAAAATGTTATTTTTTTCTAATAATTTAAGTTATTATAAGCATAAATATATGTATATAAAATGTTACTTAATAGCTGGGAACAACTTCAGTACAAAAATTTGGATCTAACTATTGTCAACCTCTAAATGTCTTAAATCAAGGATTTTTAGTTGAACCTGGTTTAGTGTACACTTTAATTTATTGGCAGCTTAAATTATTTTCATCACATTAGATGGAAATCCAATACGGTACTTGCATATTATTGTGACCATATTGGCGACATATGAAACAAAGCATATAGTTGTTTATTCATCGCATATGACACATGCGAAATTGAGGTTGCCAATTTCGGTGACTTATCTTGAATGTTGGCATTATTGCGATAGTATGCAAGTACCTCCAATACATAATAACCAGCAATTGGTTCAATTTGTAGCCTTTGTTTCTTCTGTTGTCCAAAATGTTAAGTCAATTTAAAATTTTGCCAATTACAAATAAGTTATTCCTATTATGTAGAGATAAATATGATTAAAATCAAACACATGTACCTAATGTACAAAATATAAACATGAAAGAATTCTGGGATGATTTTCTTAAATTCTCTGCATTGGAATAGTGCTCTTGTAATATTTAAATTCTATCTAGTTCAGCCCAGTTCACTTGTAGAAATTTAGAAAAGCGTAATGTGATATAAATTTTAGTGATAAATTATATTAATTTTGGTTAAATCTTTTAACTTCATCCCAAATATAGATCTTTAAATATATAAACAATAGCTGTCTATTGGAGCATCAAGGGGTAAATTCCTATTATAGCCCACCCCTTGGCGAAATTTTTTTTAAAGTCGCGCCAAAATGGTGCCAAGCACGTTTTTCAAAGTCGAGTTCAGGCCAACTGGGAAAAACATGGCGTCTTGTCCGAAGGAGCAAAAATGGAAAACATTAGAGCTTTAAGAAAATATACGAGCTTCTGAAAATAATAGGTACTTTTTTAACTTTTCGAACAATTCCATGAAAAATTAACTTTTCAAAAGTAAGAAACAGAAAACATTCCGGGAAAAAAAAGGAATTGAAAGAGAAATTTTACAGACATTAATTTCGCAAATTCAGCAAAATCTCGGCTTCTAAAAATCGGAAATGAAGAGCATTCTAATAAGTAAAAATTGAGATCTAAAGATCAAAATCGAAAAATTCTTTTTTTAAATTTTGAAAAGTACGGATTTAAGAACATTCCGAAAAGAAGGAATCGAAGTTCCATTGAGGAAAACAATTTTTTAGACGTTCAGAACAAATTAATGAAAGATTCAGCTTCTAAAAGCAGGAAAAAAAATTAAGGACAAAAAAAAAACGGATATTGGAACGACAAAAATCGAAATTTCTTTTTTAACTGCTGAAAAGTAGAAAATTAAGAGTTTAAAAAAATAAATAAGAACAAATTAATGAAAGATTTAGCTTCTAAAAGCAGAAAATTAATGGCATCCTTAAAAAAAAAAACCGGATATCCGAACGACAAAAACGGAAATTTCTTTTCAACTGTTGAAAAATAGAAAATTAAGAACATTCTAAAAAGAATAAATCGATATTTGAAGGAGAAAAATTATTAAGTTTTAAAACTTTATGAACAAAATACTGAATGATTTAGCTTCTTAAAAAGACAAACACGTTCTAAAATTACTGTAACGGCTTTTGCCAAACCACGTACCTTTCCTTACATCATGCGGATTTTTTCCTCCTTTCGAACGGCATCTTCATAATTTTAACTATTTTTTCCGAAAGCTCCATCCAATAATTACCACCTTTTTTACAAAAAATTGAAAAAATAAATAAATAAATAAACCTTGCTTTCGTCTAGAAAACAATAACCGGTAATCGCACGTACTAACGGAATAACAGCAAAGCATCAAATAGTAACGGTCCTTACTACTCGTGCATAGTTAGTAGGGTTGTCGAAACCAACGTAATTAACGGAAATTACTAGTTGAAGACACCTAACGGTCACTAAAATAATTTTGAAGAATTAAAAAAAGAAGGGTTGCAAGCTTGGTGAACTTATCGCTCAACTTGGCGACAAAAAAGCACAAAATCCAGGGGTGGGCTATAATAGGACGCAACCGCATCAAGGATAAAGGAACTTAAGATAAAGCGCTTAGAATTTTATATAGGTCACATTTCTCATTAGCATCTATATTTGACAGGTTATTAAACATTTAAATGAAAACCATATACTGTTTATAAAGTGCTTAATTTTTCACTTTCTTGTTTCCTATTAAATTTGGATACCTTTCTCTTCAAGTGCATTAAATATTTCTCATTACACTAATTTAATTTATATTAAGAATTAAGGGTGTTGGTGTCGCTGCAGCCAAAATTGCACCATGAGAGTTGCTTCCCTTCAAATAAAACATGTAAGAATCTTTGTTTTGACATCATGGTGCAAGTTTTGCTGTGGTGATTATAATACGCAAGTATGGATTAAATTACATTTGGAATATATTGTGAAGTTATATACTCAAGATTAAAAATTGATTTTTTGTACCTAGCCAAATTTGTATAATGGAAATACTCTTATTATTTAATTAGTTTCCTGTTGGTAGAATTCATCGTCATTTAAAGAGCCGTACGACAAGTCATGGAAGGGTTGGTGCAACTGCGGCAGTATATAGTGCCGCTATTCTTGAGTATTTGACTGCTGAGGTATTTGTTTATATTTTCTTAATATACTGAAAATTAATCATAGTTGTAATGTATGTTATGTAAATTGTTTTCTTTTATCCTACATCAGACCTAGGCATGACTTATCAGTCTATGATGGGCAGCCCAATACAGTTCAGAAACACAAAAGTTGCTGTGATTCTTGCATTAGCCATAGCTATGTTGCCAAGTCCAGAAAAAGAGACCAAATGGTCTCTGCATGTCTTTATGATTACATAAAAGGCACATTGAAGTAAACTAAATCTGCATGGGTGTTTTACAAGTCATGTCCAGTTTCTTCTAACACTTTGATAACAAGCAAGAGCATTGAATTGGGAAAGATCAGAACTGCCTTGGCCAGTTTGTCAACAAACTCGTTACTCATGATTCTACAACGAGTTGGAATCCACTGCAGTATGACAGTGCAACCACTATCACTCAAAGAATTAATCGCAAGTTGATGTTAAGTTCAGGTCCATTATTTGAAAGTAAGACTGAAGAGAAATTGCTTTAATAGTGGCATGTGGATCAATGAATATTGCAATGATCTTGTTGCCTCTTGGACAGCAGCATCATAACCGATACTATTTGCACCAACAGCCCTAAAAGTACTCCTTAGCTAAAATGCTAAGAGTAAACCCTTATATGTGTAACAAAACCATCATACATACCAGTGTATCATAGGAAATCTTTTTCCCGTGGTGGCCAAAGTAAAATCTTCAATTCTGCCTCAGTGTAAGTTTTCTTGCTACCTGGCAGAACCAACTCTAAATTATAATTTTCAGTGTTCAAATGTTTTAGAAATACATCGACTTTAAGAAGGGCTGTTTGTTAGAAGAGGAGATATCAAAAACAATGAATAATTCTTTTGTTACATATAAGAAGGTAAGTTAAGATTTTTAGTCTACAAACTCATATATCTTCCAGAAGTTGCCACTGCTTATCAATCTCTCCACCAATTTGAGAGCGCTTATTTTCCTTTGATAAGTCAGAGGCTCAATATTGGTTTATTATTACATGACCTGAATTGAAGCAGGAAATGGTCACCTCATGATAACTAAGGGAATTTTGAGTAGTTTCTACTTTGTATTGAATAACTTGGAAGCAGTTATAAGGAGTTCACTTATATTACCCAACACAGCAGGCCTAATATAATATTTATAATTGGTGTAGAGTAGATATTTGAATGGTATTCTATTTTAAACTGCTGAGCTTTTTCAACAGTCTACTTATCTTGTTGATGATATTCAGTATCCTCTTGGTTTACAAATATATAGCACTTGAATAACATTTGTCAATATAAACAAATTTTAAGCTTTGTAGATCTACTTTTATTATGTTATGAAAACTTTATTAAATATCTCTTATTTCTAATGTATGAAGTTGAAATTTAAAAAAAAAATGTACTAATAAACAGTTTATGGCTTCTTTTTTTTATACAGATGGCTAGGCATGTAAATGAAAAAGTAATATTAAATTTTATTTTGGGAAGAGGACAGTATGATTAATATAATATATACAAACATATAATTAATTTATATTTCTTTTATCAATCTGTTTAAAAGAGTTCATTTTTATTAAATATGCTTGCATACTACAAGGGGTGATCAAATGAAAAGGTACGAAACAACAAAAATGAAACAGTTAAATATTTGCATATTCCGCCAAGGGAGAATGTAGCGAGACATCTCGGGATGCCATTGGAGACTCTGACTGGGATTGGATCATGCGCGGGTGCCCGCATGCGCAGGAGAGAGAGCAAAAGCTCTTATAAAAACCTGCGTCCAAATGATGCGAGCACAGAATTACTCGAGCACAGAAAAAGCATTAACTCCGATGTGTACTGTGAGACACTCCGACGCCTACGCAGGTCCATCAAGAACAAAAGACCGGGGCTGCTCACGGAGGGTGTGGTTCTGCTCCATGATAACGCGCGTCCACACGTCTCCAGAGTCACACAAATGGAACTGGACAAGTTCCAATGGGAGACGTTGGACCATCCGTCCTACAGTCCGGACATGTCACCCTGTGATTTCCATGTGTTTGGTCCACTGAAGAAACACCTGAAAGGAAAGCGCTTCAACTCGGACGACGTACTCAAGGACTGGGTCTCGTCACAGCCACAGGAATTCTGGGAACAGGGAAATCCTGCGGCTTGTTCATCAGTGGGATCGTTGTGCTCAGGCCTATGGTGTATATTTTAAATAAAGTCTATATTTGTACCCACTGTGTCGTTTCGTACCTTTTCATTTGATCACCCCTTGTATATTTTATATAAATATTAAAGTGTGAAATTTATTAGTCTGTCAAAATTGAAGCTAAAACAATTTTTTTACAGAAAAGTTGAACTTTTCTATATGGGCTTTTTTTAAAGTTCTTTTCTCCTTGTTTTATAAATGTATTTTGGGCTATATATTTTTCTATTTAAATTTTTTCCTGTTAGATTAATGCCACTTTCAAATGTAAAGACAATTAAATTATTGGGCTTTTTGTAAGAATGTGGCTATATTTATATAAATTATTCCCCCATTAGTACAAAATGAGACTTAAATAAAATTCATTATATTTCCATTTTAGTTTGTAATTTTCTCTATAACTACATTTTTGTATTGCATATTAATCACTGTGATGTTAAATAACACACCAATGTACTTATTATTTTAAGGTTTTGGAGTTGGCTGGGAATGCCAGTAAGGATTTAAAGGTGAAGAGAATCACCCCTCGCCATCTTCAATTGGCCATTCGTGGAGATGAGGAACTTGATTCCCTCATAAAGGCCACTATTGCTGGTGGTGGTGTCATCCCCCACATCCATAAGTCTCTCATTGGAAAGAAGGGAACCAACCCCAAAGCACCTTGAAAGAAGCACAAAACAAATCACCTCTCATCGCAATCATTTGCACCCACTTTAAAATGACTTGATTTTTTTTTTCAATAAAAAATCTTTTATCTTATAAATAATTTATACTTTGTTTGCTTCTAAAATTATTTGCAAATTTATTCACAGAATTTTCCTTTAGTCTTGGTCTTCTATAAATTTAATATTTTACATTATTTTGTTGAAAATAGTGAGGAAATTCTGTAGATTTAGATCATTATCTTTGGTTTTAATATGCAGTATATATGGGTAACCATTTCATGGTTATAAAATTCGGAGACATACTTTTGAAGACAAATTGCAAAGTCCACATAAGATATGTGCAGTAGTGTCTGAATGATGCTTAAATCAAATCATAGATTAAATTTGGAGAGACCAGTTTTCAAAGCTGTCTTGGCATATTGTAGAATGTAATATTAAATGCAGAATATGAGGGCAGAATGTAATATTGATTTTGGAGTGCATTTCAACCTGAAAACAGTTAGCTTTCTTTTATATAACACCAAGTTAAAATGGCCTTAAGTTATGAATGCCAGGAGGATAACTATTTTGGGTATAGTTTATTACTTGTTTAATGCTGATGGTCCTCTTACTATCTGTGTTCATATAAAGTACTATGAAAAATTATTCTAAAATTTCTTTACTATAAATTATTTATGAGAAAGGTTAATTTGTACTTTATTTTGACTGTATGTGATGACCAAATTCATTGTAGAATCTGAAAAAGGGCATATCTCTGAAAGATGAATTTCTGTTTGATTACAGTAAAGTTATATATATATTATTCTGTGTCTCTGTATAAGGTATAGCACTAACTGGCTTCCACAGTCCAACAAAAATCTTGGATTGCATTTGAATATCCAGAATTCTCTGAATTAAAATGTGAATACAAAATGGGTTTTAATGTATATTCTGCAGTGATTTTAGGATTTGATTAATACATGTTGGATGTTCATTATTTACCTGATTTTTTTTTTTTGTTGCATAATTTGCTTGAAGTTATGTTATTGATGTTTTAAGAACCTTAATGCAGAAGTCTTGAAAAAAATTCCAAAATGAATATGGGAAGGAAAAAACCATTGTATTCTGTTTTAAATGATTTTCCCACTATTTAATGTAATCTGGCAGTAGCTTTTGTTGTACAGAAAAACTAGAGTACAATCCAGTTTTTTATGCATACTTATTCAGAAAACTTTTCCTGGGGATTTTTATTAACTTGCATGAGACCAATGTCCTTGTATGATGGGTGCCTACTTTTAAAAGTGGGGGAAAGATGAGCTAAGTTTTACCTCATTTTGGTGGCTGCAGACCATGATTTTGTCTTAAGAGCCATAGTCCTTGTGGTAAATAAGAGATTGGAACCTACTACAGGAGAATCCTGTAAAATGAAGACAGAAATATTAAATATTGTTTATCTGAAGTATTAAGGTTTAAATCTAATGTGAAGTTCACTGATTTACAAACAACCCTTGATAATAAATTTTCAAAATCTCAAATGATCAATTTTGCAATGGGATCTAGTTCTGAAGTTGAAATAACATCAAGAAAACTCTTGTAATCAAATCATAAGGAGTAATAAGATGAATCAACTAATTATTTTGATATTAGTTTTATTGTTCACTCTTCAACTCTAATTATATTAATTATGAGTAAGATTTCTGAATGTTTGATACAATGGAAATTAATAAATGTCAGTTATTCATAGTTTTGCAAAAGGACAATATATACCTTTTTTCATATCTTGCAATGCGACAATTGAAATGCATTTACAAGGTTGTAAGAAATGTATCCGTATTTGTTATCTTTGGGATACCGTTCAAAAAATTTAAAGAAAATGAAATTTTCAGATAGATGTGTCTTAAGTCAGTATACTTTTAATGTGTTCCTTTAGATTTAATACATTCAGAAAACTTTTATATGTAAGGGAAAAGATTCTAGAAATAGAGATTAATGTCTTGTTAAAGTAGGCCTGGGTCGTAATGTTATGAGCAAGATGCAATAAAAATATAAACTTATATAAATTCGACTTCATTGCATTTATTAAGTTCAGAGGGTGAATCAGTTTAAATAAAGTAATTTTTTTTTACCTTAGTGTCAAACATATGCTACCTATAATTCTAATATGATATAAACTGAAAAAAGTATTTCTGGTGAAGGTATGATGTGTCAACTTGAGTTTTTTAACTCATTGCATATAAAAACATTTCAATTAAAGCATTTTAAAAGTTTATACAGGGAAATATTTTCATGTATAAAAATTTCACATTTTCCACAGCAGCTTTAAATACTCAATTTTTTTTGTTTTTGAATAGTATAGCAAATTGAAATTCCACATAAACGCCACTTTTTTTTTCTCTCTCTCTCTCATTTCAATTAAAGTCCTTAAAGAATTTTGGAGCACTTACATGAATGTGTAAGTTTGATAAAACAAAATATTTTTACCGTCCTTATGATTAGGAACATCTAAAAAAGTTTTTGTTTCATTTTTTCTTTAATTTTGTTTTTATATTTTAAAATGGATTCACATTTTATTTTGCATACTGTCATTTTACCTTGCACATTTTTTGAAAACATTGACAGTCCTTTTCAATATGAGAAGGATATTTTATTGAAGAAACAGCTTTTGTGTGTGTGTGCTCCTAATATAGATACACCAAGAATGAATAATTACTTTGTGTTGTAACATAAGCATGTAATCGTTAATAACCTGTATACCAATAAAACCAGAAATCAAGCAAAATCACTTATTGAATAAACAAGGTGAAAGTATGATTTATTAAAATTACCATATATATATATATCTGTTCTTGATACTTTGTACACAACCCTTATTTTTTAAAATCGGTTCTCCTGTTTAAATATAACAACAAACCACAATTTTAAATGAAATATTAAATTAGATATTTACCTGCATTTCTTCTACCTACAACTATTTCTTTTTTTAAAAAAATGATGTAATATTTAATATAAAAAGTTCAAAGCCTCTTATTGCTTTCAAAATATTCTTTAACCCAACTATTGTTCATTAAAAACCAAAATAATAGACCAGTTTTTCAATAAATTTCTATTACGAAAGAAAATGCTATTTTGACTCAAGTAAAAATATCAATCATTAGATAGTGATTCCCAAAATGGTTATATCAACCCCTAGGGGTGTATGATAGTGGCTCTCATTGAACCAGATTTTACCTACTTAACAGATTTATTTACTAAATTTAATGAGGTTAATTTGCAGTTATAAGATGACAGCATAAGTTTTATCAAATCAAGGACCATTTAGCGTTTCTTTCCAAAATTAAGCTAAAGCAATATAACATTAAAGATGGCAAATTTTTTCGCAATTTGTCATACACAATCTGTCAGGACGTTTTAATCTATGCTGAGCATTTAAATATCCTTTATTCAGATTTTAAAACTAGGTTTGAGAATGCTTAGATCAGTGAATCCCTAAGTGGTCTACATAGACCCCCAGGGGTCTACGAAGACCTGCAAGGGGTCCACACTAGTAAAAAAGTAATTTGGGGGTCTATAAGTATCTATAGTGGTTCTCATTAAACCGATCATGACTTTAATCATTAAAAAATTTGATCTAGTGGAAACCAGATTTTACCAATTTAACATTTACTAAAATTAGAGATTAATTTGTCGACACTAGGTGACAGCATAAATTTTTTTCAGACAAGGATCATTTCAGCATTTCTTTCCAAAATTAAGCTATAGAAATATAATATTGGATGTGAATTTTCACAATTTGATCACAGACAGTTTGTCAGGACATTTTAACCAACGTTCAACATTTAAATTTCCTTCCTCAGATTTTAAAACTAGGTTTGTGCTTTTTTTTGTATAGTAATACAGCAGTAGACAGTAATTTCATATAGTCAATTTGAAAAAAAAAATATGTCATATTACAACTGATCCGAATAGATCCTAATGAAGATCTTAAAATAAAGTTTAGAAACAGATGCCAACAATTTTGGCTTGAAAAAGACATACTTGATATTTATTGACAATTATGGAATATCTTGAAAAAGGTTTTAATTGCTTTTCCTTATGAGAGGGAGTTTCATTAAGTTTGCTAATCTCAAGAAAAAAGAATTGGGAACTTACTAAGAAAAGAGATTTAGGGTTAAACCTGACTATTTATATATATTAAATGTTGAAAATTTGTTATTAAAGCACCAGATTCATTGCTCTCATTAAAAGCATTTGTTTGTTCAGTTATTTTATGTATTAATTTGATTTAATTTTAATTCATTAACATACGCTTCTGAAATTTTAAACTCTATTCTTCATTACAGTTAGAAATTTAATCCTTTTAAAGTTAGTAGTACCAGCTGTGAAAAAGATATTGAACTTGATAAATTTGCGAAAATTTAATATTAGGTAAGCAGGGTCTATCTGAAACCGAAAAACATGGCAAGGGGTCTATGAGACAAAAAAGTTTGGGAACCTCTGGCTTAGATTATTGGTAAAACCACAGTGGACAATCAATTCATATGGTCACATTGAAAATAAAAATTTCATGTTACAATAGGAACTGATCGGAATAGGCACTAACAAAGATCTTAAAGTAAAGTTTAGAGATTGATACGAGCAATTTTAATTTTGGCTTTAAAGAGAGATACCTGTTATTTGTCCCAAATTGTGGAATATAGTGAGAAAACTTTAATGGTTTTTACCAGTGAAGAGTTTCAGTGTGGTTTTCAATCTCCAAAACAGAAGAATGAAAGAAAAAAAACTGTTTACTACTAGCAGAGATTTTAGGTTAAACCTGACACAAAATGTCGCAAAATTGTTATTGAAGCACTAGATTCTCCCCTTCTCTTAAAAGCATTTGTTTGCTGTACAGTTATTTTATGTATTAATTAAATTTTAATCTAATTAACATCTATGCACTTTTTAAACACTATACTTCACTATAGAAATTTAATTCTTTTAAGTAGCTATCAAAAAGACATCCAAGTACATAAATTTGTAAAAATTCAATATTTGGTAAAATGGGGTATACCCCAAACCGAAAAACATGGCAAAGGGTCCATGAGACAAAAATGCTTGGAAATCTCTATATTAGACGATGCCTCTATCCTACTTCTGCCTACCAAAAGCCCTTGAACAACATTCATAGAACCAAATCTGATAATGCATCTCAGTAAAAGATAGTGTTCTTAGTTTCTGTTTATATATACAAGAGGGTGATTGTAATTAAAACTACACTTTCAAAATGCTATAAAAAATTCACTGGTCACAATGACTCCAAGTTCGAACTGAATGTACTTGTAAAGAAGGGAAACAACATGGCATAAGAAAAAAGTTCCAAAGTATATCAATAGATAGTGCTGTAAAGTGGCTTAATGAAAGTGGATTCAACTACAAGTGGCATTTTAAATTGAATTACAGCTTTGGCATGAGTTGTACATTAAGCTGAACTGAGATAAATGTGCATAATTGTATCAATTTTGATGGAAAAAATGACTTCCAAGTCATTCAACAATTGTTGAACTGTTCATCCACCACGTCAAAACCATACTATATTGGATGGGGGAAATGTTTTTAACTGTCCTTGGGCCAAAAACCGAATTAAAAGGCAACAATGAATTTTTTCCTTATGCCATACCATTTCCCTCTTCAAGTATATTCAGTTCAAATTTAAAGTCAGGCTCCAGAAGATCACAAAATGATATTTATGTTTCAGATAATTTTCTATTCTATTTATATGACCATCAAATGAACTAATCTTTTTTAACAAGTTAGGCAATTCATAATTTTTACTCATGAAATAGGATGTGTAAACGATTATAGAAAAGAAGTAGAAAACTTGCAAAGCAATATTTATAATTTTCCTCATCACCTTGACAAAAGGCGATAGCTCTCTATTGCTATAAATACAACATATTGTGTCACTTGCGACATGCTAAAAAAAAAAGGCATCCATCCATTATAGTGGCCAGTGACGCTGACTGCTGGGCCTGAGTTTTGAAATCCTAGAGAATGCACAGATGCTTGTAAATGTATAATGCCTTCATGGCATGGGGGTACTTTAAACAGCCATCAAACCACTGTCTTTGAGGTTGGTGGAAGGGGAAGAGAGGTGGGCCCTTGACCACGAGAGTGTTCTCCCTCAAAATTGGGGTGGAAGCGAGCCAAATCGTAATGTCACATCTATGATACTCAAAGCTATGGCTAATGACAGGCATAAATGCAGCCCTTTGCCATGATGAAATTCAAGGGCCTTGATCTGATGTTACTGTTGATCAGGTGGCAAAAGTAACAGAAACATAATTTTCTAAACTTGATTTATATAATTGAATCATATTAATCATGTGAACTAAACTATTTTCCAGATATAAAAAAAACTCAATCTTTTTACGGTTAAAATTCTTACATTATTCTTGAACATTAAAAATCTAAGGACTTTGTAAATATCTGACTTATAAATGCTTACTCGAAAGGGGTGGGTAATGTGTAATCGATTATTGGATGTGACTCTATTATTTAATCTATTACAAATAACTTGATCCATTAGATGATCACACACACATTAGAAATTCAAAAATGTGCATGCATTACAACAGTGTATAAACACCAATACTTAAAATGTGTGCATTTTAGACTCGATTATTCAAAAAATAATAGTATTAATGTCAAACAGAACAGTGGTGGTTTATCCATTGGGCACTTGGGGCAGGAGCCCGGATAAGCTGGACTTAACCAGATCTTCTCGTTATAAGTTTTGATCCATGGGTGCCAAGAGGGCCAGTAGATCTTCTGTGCCCAGGGTCTAAAATGAGTTTAAACCGACACTGATGCAGAAAATAAAATATATAAAAAGCAGTTAAAATAAAAAACATCAATTTTTTTCATTAATATTTTTACAATAAAAATACAGTTTTTGCACTAATTTTTTTCACTTTTAGACAACAATGCATTTCTTTTAGCTTTCTTTTTTAATCGTTTCTTTTTGGCTTTTGTTTCACCTGTACTTGTTTGAGAAGTTGGTGGATTCAATTCAGTTTTCTGCTTCTTGCATGATAATGGATTTTGATTCTTAGCTTTTCTTTTCTTCTTGATAGGAGTCTCTTCTTCTACAGGCATCATTTTTTCCAACAAGGCTTTTTCCGCTGCAGGAACTTCAGTAGCAGATTTCATTTTATTTTGAGCAGCTTTCAAGCTCACTTTTGATGGCTTTTCTAAAATAATAGCCTTATACCTTAGAAGCATCACTGGAACACCAGGAATAAGACGACACTAAAAGTATAAAAATTCAAAATCTTAGTAAACTATCATGAAGATTTTATAAATCTTAATGTACTCTTTTTCTTTCAAATCTCATTTTACCACATGATCAATTAATTGAACCATAAAAAATATCGCTTCAATAACTATCAGGAAAAAATGCAATAAATTATTTATGACATTATTTGAGTTTGAATATGATATTTTTAAATAAATCAGTTTTCAGTTATCTTGTAAATATTTCAGCATACTTAAAAAGAATTAAGTACATTCACTTTGGTGGTGTAACAAGCTCCTTTTTATATTATTGTAATTTCTTTTACCAATAATATGAAAAGGTGAGAGGGTTATCCTATTCTAGCAATTCTGAAACGTTTTCCTGTTGCTAATTATAATATCTAGAAAACACAATAATAAATCAAAGACAAGATATTCACTCTAAGAAAATTACAAAAAAACACACATTAAAACTTTAAGATAACATATTTGGGTATTTTTTCTTTAAGCTCTAAGCTTTATTAATTTTTCAGAGAAAATTGCAGCTGAAAACAATGTATTATATGATTTTTCCCCATTAAATGACCATAAAATTATAAAGAAATGTTACTTCAAAACAAACAGAATTTTCATTCTACTTTGATTTGAATGCTGTTAATATCATACTACTATTTGCTTAGTAGTATAATTATTAACTAAACAAAAAATATATTATTGTCTATACAATTTTCTCATTAAACGAAAAAATTATTTTTGATTCAGTATGCATCAGCAGAATAACTTCAACTCAATAGTTATCGTACTATTTTTATTTAAATGTTACAAAAGAACTCTTTTGAACACAATTGTTTGAAAAATGTTATAAAAGAAAATAATTAAAATTTACTTTTTGTAATAAAAATTTAAAAAAAAATACTCATGAAAGTATTAATATCCTTACAACTATTTTCCTCAGAGAAGACAAGGTATTATTCTATGAGGAATGTACATTTTTAATGTATAAGAATATATATTAAAGCTTGAAGAGAAACTTTCAATTACTTTATGTATAAGTTGAGAATCAGTTGTAGCAACTATTAGATTATCTGGATTGTTGTTTCCAATCAGGGATAATATGCATTTTTCTGCAGAAATCACAGTGTCTTTTTCATGGCCACATTTCCAAACCTTAAACTGTTTGACAATACGCATAGCACCATAAACTTTGTGACCTATAAAAAAAAATTAAATGCTTAATAATTACAACAAGGTATTGCATAGCCATCTTGTTTAAAGCATGGTACTAGGATTGACAAATTTTTCATGTCATTTAAGATAAAATGACAAGATGTGATAAAAAATTTGAAGCATTTAAACATACTATATCATTGTCGCTGGCTTTCTGCACTTAAGGTTGCAAGTTCGACCCCGGCTCAAGTAGGTGGATTTTCATGATGCAGAAAATCAACAGCGCCCTTGTCAAATGATTATACAGAATGTAAAACAGAGGCTGGTAGACTTTTTCAAGGTATGGGCTACTTATAAAATTTTCAGGGTATTGCGGTCCAACCAGTAGAGTAAGTGTGATGAGAGCCAAAAAAAGGTCTACAACATTTATTATAACTTAATAAAATAAATATGGAATATGTACTTACCAACATAATAATAGAAGAACATTTACACTTTTAAAACCCCATTTAAAGCAAGATGCAAGATACAAACATAATAATAGCCACAAATATAATAACATCAAATTATGTTTTTACTATCAAAAAACGCAAAATACATTGAAAAATAAATCATTTTCATCTAAAGTTGATTCATGTAGATACAGTCAGTAAAAGACAGTCTGCATACTGTCCACCAATTTTATCAAAATATTGGTATATAATTACTAACTGCTTATCTTGCATTGGATTCTAAGTGGTAGTCTGTGATATAGAAATGATATATTGCCTTAACTATGTTCATCGTTGAAAATTCTAAACAGGTAGGTAAAGCCAAAGAATGATGTTAAATGAAATGCAACTATTTTTAAAAATTGGGTTACTTTACTTTGTTTATTTGATTCCAAAAGTTATTAAGTTCTGAGCTACATGCTTTTTGAAGGAGAAAAACTGTTTTCCTCAAGAGGTAAAGAAAATATATAATGTATATTTTCAGTTATTTCTTCCACATGAACATTGTCAATAAGTTTTATTATTTCATCAGAATATTTCTTTTTTCTTAATGTACTTTCGTTTTTAAGAAACTCCTCAGAAATATATTTTAAAAGTTTTTTAATTAATTTTTCATTCTGGGAAGATAATTGCTTTAACTTGTTTTTAAAAAGATTAACAAATGTAATAAATTCTACTATTGTTTGATTTTTTCCTTGCAATTGTAAGTTCAATGCATTAAGAGGACTAGTTATATCAACAACAAAAGCTAAATCCATCAACCAAAGGTCATCACTAAGTTCACTATACGCTTTTCATCTAGTTGGGCCCGAAACATTCTTCTCTGAAGACTTCTACCTCAAATTGAGTTCACAGTTTTTATGCAGATTCCCATAACATGACACATATTTAGAATTTTGCAACATTGGGCCTGTTGGTGAATAATGCAATGATAAGAAAGGAAATGCAGTAAGTCATTGTCTCTCATACACATATCCAAAAATCCATTGACCATGCCATTCACTGATGGGCCCCAACAGTTGCCATCAATTTAATTTAATAAATTGGAATTTTTTTCTCCTGTATTTATTTTTGAAAACACAGTAAACATCATCATCTCATGCTTTCTTCTTTAGAGGTAATAATGTGAATAATTTTTCTTTTTTATGCTCATATCCTTAAAAAACCATGATAAAAATTCAAAGTTGAGAAATATCAACCAGTCCGTAGATTCGTCAAACTGCAAGGAAATGCAGATGTAATTAGCAATACCTCTTCGTTAAACTGATCAGCCAGAACAGAATTCATCATTTCTATACGGTACATGACAGTTTTATGCGAAAGTTGTGCATCTTTAATTGTGGAAATAATTTCATTTCTATTCTTGAATCAATCAAATAATGAATCACTGACTTCCAGAAATGCTTTTTATTGTCATTTTTCATTGAGTCAAAGGATTCTTATAACATATAAAGGTTGCTAACACATAACTCACACAAAGAGATGAAACTGTTGCAACTTTAGATATAGTATTGGTCTAATAAAACATAATTGTTGTCTGATTTAATGCAATTAAATTTTTTTAAATTTTTGCTTATGTGATTTGCTTTTTAATGGAAAATCTGTATCAAAATTTCCATGCATATTTTTGAAATGCCTTTCAACGTTTCCTTTTTTTTTTTTGGAAATGCACATTTGCATGACATATATAGCAGACACATTTTGCATTGATCACTGTAAGGAAAAACTGTTCTTCCCATTCTGTAATAAAATTTTATATTTTTCTTTTCTTAACACTTGTTTTCAACATTATATGCCTCTTTTACAATATGACAGATTACTACTTTTACTATAATAGCATAAGTAACATAAAATTTTCAAGTTGAACTAAGAGCGACTTCTAGACCCTGGAACGAGGACGTTTTCAATGCAGCAAGCAGCAGATGTATGTGAACCTATGAATCTTAAACTGAACTAAACACCTTCGCTCCCGGTTACTGTGACATTGCTGGATGTAACGACAACACAAGAATCCAATCCCGTGGGTTTGTGGGGGGTGATGTTTCACACAGTAGCCAACCCTGTGATATCACGAGAAGAGATGATCAACGTTTATTTTCCCTTTTAATCGGCATGTGGGAAAAACCCATTTCTACGGCTGGCATTGTGATCACTTTTCCCCCTATAGTGGTGGAGAATCTGTTAAGCCTCATCGTGTGCTCCCAATAATGGTACATGTGTCATCTACACATAGTTGCATGGATTGTGAAAAGCCAATTCCCCAGTCTAGCTGGCATTGGTATTCAGCAAATATGTTTCTTTTTATAAACGTGTCTAAGGTCTTAGTGATGGCGGTCACCCCAAAATAGCAGTCCACAGGTCAATTGCGATTGATTTAATGCCCACCCCGGATGTAAAAGAACCCTTGAGTGCCAGTTAGGCTTGGGTGCTGAGGTAAAAGTTAAATTCCTAGAACAAGTTCACATCGTCATAGCTCAGATGCCTTCCTCTAGGGAGGAAACCGGGCGTCAAAATTACTTGCGACCATTGATATTGTTTGCCACAACTACGTAGCAGCAGAGTTGCACAGTAAAGAAAACCTGAATAATGACTATATATGCACTCAGAAATTGTTTATTAGCAGATAATTATTCAACATTCCTGTTCATAATATTCATAGCAATAACTTAGACTTAAATAAGTCAAAACATCTGAAACACAGTACATTAAAACCTAGACTCATGAGCATACAATACATGTCCACTAGCAAAAATAGGAGAGAGCATCAACGTGATGTAAATTAGATTGAGAGAGTCAAAGTAAAAACACCCCCCCCCCCGTTTAAATATCTACCGTACCAGAAGTCACCGCCTCCTTGACGATTTCCGATCACATGATTAAAGTAAGAACTCAAGTAAGAACGATCACTAACGGACCATTCAGCTAAAAGGAGATGAGATAATTTTACCTTTTTGGTTAACAGGTATCACCTATATGGTGCCGCACTAAAAAGTGATACCAGATGCTGGGGAATGTACTAGGTGAAGTGGCGCGATTATCTGGTAGGATAGAACCAGGTACCTTTGAATCCGAAGCCGAGTAACTTATCCACTACACCAAAATGATCACCTTGGTGCGGAGGTTGTTACTGGCTTAAGTAGATGATACCGCTACATACTCCCCCACCAGTGAGTCGGTGGATAGGCGAAGGAACAATGTATTTGTTTAATCAAGCATGTTTGCTGCTGCGTCATGAGTTGTGACGGCTTTGCTCATTGCGTCATTTGTGCATGATGGCTTTGTTGATTGTGTCATGTGAGACGACTTTGTTCATTGCGTCATGTGTCTAATGGCTTTGGTTGCATTTGCGGTGAATAGATGGCGCCATGACAGTTCAGAACGTTGCGTCTTTCTGAGTTCAGCCAGGGTCACCAATGAAGTGGCACGATTATCCGGTAGGATAGAACCAGGTACCTTTGAATCCGAAGCCGAGTAACTTATCCACTACACCAAAATGATCACCTTGGTGCGGAGGTTGTTACTGGCTTAAGTAGATGATACCGCTACATAGGTCTGCAATGGTAAAAATACCAATACACAGCCCAATTGGAAAAAAAAATGTCATTCAAAATTTCAATTATAATTCTTTCTCATTGACTTATAATTATAAAAATCCTTTCACATGTAATTTCTCTATAGAAAGTACAATAATAGATGAATTCCTAAATCTATTATGTGCACAAACATATATGTTCCAATTTTCCATTAATAAGAATAGGTTGTAATATAACCTCTTATGTCATAACAATACAAACACTACATTCACTGTAAAGTAGAAAAATAATAATAATTCTTTAAAAAAATAAATTCATATTTTATTTATAAACCTGTGAGGTGCTAATCCACATTAATATCCATTTAATATAATCTTTTCTTTTTTTTATACCAATTGATGGATTTTTTTTAACTGAACAGATATGAAATTTTTATTTTTGAAAGTATGATGAAGTTTATATCAATGCAAGAAAATTGCCCTAAATTGGAAATAGACAATCTAATATCTAGCTTTGTTTACAATATTAGAAAATGATTTTCCTAAAAG
Organism: Trichonephila clavata; assembly: GCA_019973975.1. NCBI lineage: Eukaryota > Metazoa > Arthropoda > Arachnida > Araneae > Nephilidae > Trichonephila > Trichonephila clavata. The sequence continues at coordinate 27,692 of BMAO01004250.1, read as the reverse complement.
TTCAATACTAATTCTTTTTTTAAATATGTATAAGTTTAATCAACAGTTTTTAATTCATTAAAAAAAGAATGCAATAGATTTTAAATTTATAAAGAAAGATTTAATCACTGCCCATAAAATTTTGCAGATATTAATTGGTTACAAACAGGGACTTCTTCATGCATGGGCCAAATGGGCCCAGCTTTTGGCTTGGCCTTAATATAATTACAATCCAAAAAATATTTAATCATCAAATATCATTTCTAGGCATATTCTCCAAAAAAACTGGAAACAATGACAAGACTGCATTATTATATTATGACAATTGTCTGTGTCTAGGCCTAGGTCAAGCCGGTTTGTGCCTGGGTTTACGACTGTGATTCACACATTTATTTGTTACGGGTTATGTTTGTATTATTTGACCATTGTAGTATACCGTTTGTAGTATTTGACAAGCTGCCTACTTAAAAGGGTCACAAGTGGGGCCTTCTTTTACATGGGGGCCAATGGCCTTAAGAAATCAGGTCAAGAAGTTTTAAGTTATAAGGACCATGAAACTAAACATGGTAACATGAAGAAAACACCAAATTTTGTTCAGTCACTGTGCTAGTAGTAAATGTTCCTTGTGCTGCTATCAATCCCTCAAGGAAATATTCCCAATTGCAACCCCCTCCTGATCTTCAAGCATTTTTTAGTAATAGTTCAGTAAAATTAATTACAACTAAATATAAGTATCTTTTGTTAGTGTATATTTCGTTTATAACCACCTAAAGTGTCTTTACGACATAAATGATGAAATGAATTAAAAAAATTTCTATTTCAAACCAAGAATTTAAAAATATGAATGTAATGTCAATATACAAAACTCTCAAAAAGAACACATTACAAATGCATCAATTAAAAATACAACAATTTCCTTTTTCAAATTCATTACTAAGATTTATTTTTAGACCCTGGGGTAGGACTACAATATTATGATAATTAGCATCAAATTCTGGCTACATCATTCTTTAGAAGAAATGGTACTTTTTTAATAAAAAAAAAACCATTCAGAAAATGATAATTCAATTACCAATCCTTAAAAACATTTTTTTAAAAAAAAAAAATTTTTTTTTTAAAAAGTGAAGATGCCACATGTGAATATCCCATTTCCTCTTTTTAATTCTTTTATTATTTTTAAAATTTTGATTTACATTTCTCAAAAACAATTGAGATAATTTTTATATAACTAGACTATTTTTGTATTATAGCTCTGAAACCCTGCTTTTCCTTACGAAATGGAAGCAGTCAGCAAACATTTTAAAAGTTTTACAATCAAGATTTTATAACATAGCTGTTTCCTGTTTTATTAATATATTACAATAACAGGATGCAGTAACTTTGATTTAACAATATATTATTACACTGAAATCAGTATTTATCAATTATAGGAACCATAATGACAAGAACAACAAATTCTGTTCCATCATTATAGCGAATGTGTTATCAGATAACATAGCAATCTCACCATTAGTGAAAACTCAGAAAAGTAATCTCCAAGACCATGCTCACAAAAACATCATTCCTATAACTGATAAGTACTCTCAAGATCTGCTCCATATAATATTCAAATGTAATTTCTAAAGCATATTATTTTGTTTAAGTCATTCCATTTGACAGCAGTTTTATTATTGAAACTGACGAACAAGAAAATATATAAGTACCCAAATTCCCTTCAATTAAAAAATTTAAACAATTCTCATTTTAACAACAGAATAAAATAAAAAAGTGCTATTAACATATAATACACTGATTCTCTAAAAACCAGCTTTAACTATATATTTAAACTATTAGTTAAAGGGTAATCTTATAATATTTTTTTTTAATCTAAAGGCTATTTCTGTAAGCTTGATTTAAACTAAAAAATATAAAATAAAACACACTGGTGTTCAAAATTAAGAGAATTTTCAGATTTAAAAACTACTAGACAGATTTTAATGAAATCTGGTTGATACACAAGGTGGATATAATACAAAAAGAAACCCAATTCAGCGTTATAATACACACACATGATCATGAATAACACTCATGAAGGTATGAAACAACTGATGCCAAATAGAACAAAAAAAAAAGTGTTAATGGGGGGCATGGTCCCCTTTTACAGATATACAGGCCTTGCACCATGATTTTATACTGGAAATAAGGAAATTTATGAGTTCCTGCAGCAATTTGTCCCAATCATTCAGCAATGTTGTTTTGAGGCCTTGGATGTTTGGGGGAGGGGGTTGTGAGTTTCAATTGCCCTCCCCAGTGCATCCCAGGCATACCCTATAGCAGCGGTTCTTAAACTGTGGTCCATGGACCCTTGGGAGTCCACAGTTTCCTGTCTAGGGGGACCCCAGAGACTCATGTAACATTGAGATTTCCCTCCTTTACAGACTCTGAAAGACGTCCTTCCGGTATAGTGGTTAGTGACACTGATTGCAGTGCCATAGGGCCTTGGTTCGAATCCCAGAGAAGGCATGGATGTTTGTAAATGTATACTGCCTTTGCAGCACGAGAATACTCTAAATAGATGTTGAGCCAGCCGCAAGTCCTCTTGAGAGGTTGGTAAAGGGGAAGAGAGGTGGAAGGCCCCTGACTACCCCCAGGGTGTTCTCCCCCAAAAAATTGGGGTGGAACCAAGCAAAATCATACTGTCACTTGCATGCTGCTCAAAGCTAAGGCTAACAATAGCCACAAACATTTAGCCCTTCAGCCGTGATGCATTTTGTCGGCCTTGATTTGATGTTACTGTCAATCACGTGGCATAAGTAACAACAGCAACACAGACTTTAAAAGGCCTCGTGGGAAAAATTGAAAGATGTGCTACACTACACTAGATTACTAAATAGTTCCCAATGAAGAAGCTCTACCAGAACTTGTACTTTGTACAAAAATACTAAGTTGGAGAGAAATGTTCAAAATCTTAGGGGCCAACAGTACCGCTGATACATAAAGAGGGGCCGCAGCAATCAAAAGTATCAGAACTGCTGCTTTATAGGGTTGAGGTCTGGAGATCTGGCTGATTAATCCATTCAGAGAATATCTTTACTTAAATTTGTTGACCAGATGAGCTCTAAGTGGCCTCCTGTTGTCATCTATTAAAATGAAATCAGGGCCAACTGCACCCCTGAAAAGGATAGCTCCAAGACCTCATCCCTATACCCCACAACATTCACAGGCCTCTTTCAAAGACATGGAGGTGCCTACAGTCATCCAACGGGATACCTACCCAGATCATCAAGCCTCCCCTGCCATAATGGTCAATTTCTTGAACATCGGAGGGCAGGAAGTGTGTCCCTGATTCTCTCCATATGAAAGTATGGTGATATTCCATTGTTAGGCTGAACCAGGACTCATCAGTGAAGAGAATGGTTGCCCATTGATCCATGCTCCAAATCTGTAAGATTACTGCACTATTTTAAACAGACTCTCTTGTTCACAGAACTGAGCGGGATTCAAACAATAATGGTCTTCTTGAAAACAGTCCTCTATCATGAAGTCTTCTGGAAAAAGTCATCCTTGATATTGGGATTTCTGTGGTCCTATAGGAGAGTTTAGAAGCTGAAACATCCTTGTTACACCTTGCTATAATGAACAAATGTTGATCTCTGGATTTTCTGGCAGTATTTTTACATTCCCTTCAATTCTTTTCACGAAATTTGAAAAAATATGCAAATTTTCTTAATTTTGAACAACAGTGTAATTATATGACTCCTTACTGACAAAAATTACAATTGCTCTAAATATCTTTATATTTATGTTATTTCTAAAAGCAACTAATAAAATTTAAATTAAAATTTTAGAGAAGAAATAGGTGGCATTAAAAATCCATTCATACAAATCTTTATACTGAAAATACTACTGCCCTCAATGATGCATAATTTCAGTGATCTACCAAGAACCAATCCTTTCAGTCTTTTAACAGGCAGATTCAGCAAAAGCTCTGCTGAAACCCACAAAAAAAATTCTTGCTGCCAGAATTAAATTATAGCCGAGAAATTACAACAACAATAACCAGACTAAGGACAAAACATTTTAAGGGCATGAAGATTCTGCCTGATGGATCCAGAATGCAGGCACTACCCAGGCAAGCAACTGGATCCAAAACACCTTTTTAGCTGTCCTTCCATTGTTGGTGCCCTTTTTAAAATAGACAATGACTACAGCATGGACATCCTATACTCGGATCGTGCCATGGATGTTGCCACGGCAGTGATTCACGCCTTTGGCAATATTTGACTCATTTCTATATCTTTATTTTGTTATATACACCTTTGCACTTTGTCATACACGGCAACAACAACAACATTCAGCATAATGTTTCATGATATAGAACTGTATAAAGAAATAGCTTTTAAAAAGGTATTAACTTTTAAAATGAATCAATTATGGAAATTTTTGAGTTAACTGTCAAGAGAATTTCTCTAAATAAAAATCTGAATATGTAACTAACATTGGTATTTAAGGTGCATTCTATATCCCACTGACCATGAAAATTAAAACTATTCCAGCCACATTTACACCAATAGGAACATGTAATTGGCATAAGATCCTATTCCATTGCCCATTATCATTTACTACCAAATTCACAAATTATTATCATCAGATTGGATAGAAGTCCAGCATGAAAAAATAAGATGTTGCTACAATTTGGTGCCATTCTCTTTCCTCCAGTATTAAAGATATGAACTCTAAACTGATGATTATAGCTATAATTAGTAATATATCTCATCATTTAGTAAAATTTCACTATGTACTGTTTCCCATCAACTACTTTCATCAAACTAGAAGAATATCATCAAACAATGCAATATTTTACAAATAATGTCTCCTGATGACCAGAGTCAGATTAAGCACCTGGCGGCCACCAGGGACCCACAAGCTTGATGGATTCCAGTTATAAATTCAACTTGCAACAGAAATATCTTGAATCGATATTGCATCCCTGTTGATTTCTATGGATTTGTAGCAACCCTAGCCATCCCTTATCTGTATTGTTGGAATCTGTATTTTGCATGTGTTTTGTTACACAAATTTTATTTCAAAACAAGCTCATTTTTAGTTCACAACCGTGCTTATTTACACTCGGATATATCTTACACTGATAAAAAAAAAACACACAACTGCAAGCAAAAATTATTGCAGACTAATTAAACTTTTGCAATACATTTGTCTAGGTAACATATTTAATTGATTGAAGTTTCAAGATCACAGTCACAGGTTACTGTAATCGTGAGATAAGCCATTTCAAATGTGAAATGATGGTACATTAAAAACTGGTGTAACCGATAGAATTTTAAAGGCAAGCATGCAAACGTGCATACAATGTGTCGTACAAGTACCAGATATCAGTTCATGATATGGAAAATTGCATGCCTGTTGCTCTTGGTTGGTCAATATAGGGTTGCTTAATTCTGGTTGGGGATGACACTGTCATTGCTATTCACTGATGGTCCATTCATGCTCGATTGGAGAAAGATCTGGTTACCTAAAAGGCCAAAGTAACATGTTGGCTTTCTATAAAACATGTTGGGCTATAATAGGGAATAAGGGCACACATTATCCTGTTAGAAAACACCCCTTGAATGATGTTTATAAATGACAGTACAACAGTTAGAAGCACCAGACTGATGTACAAACTTGCAGTTAGGGTACATGAATTAACGTCGAGAGTTCTCCTGCAATCAAAGAAAAATATTCAGGCTAGACCATAACTCTAGGTGCAGGCTCAGTGTGTCTAGGCTGCAGAAAGGTTGTTTGCAGGAGCTGATCTGGTCTTCTTCTAATCAATATACAGCCTTAACTGCAGTTATGTAACGTACACCCCCACATCATTGGGGAGCGGGGCCCAAAATCTGACTTTGCAGGAGGGGATCCCTAATATTCTCCATTACGCCACTGCATCACTGGCACCAAGACAGAAACAGCCTTGATCGGAGAAGACAACACATCACCCTTTTGCTCTACAATTATCGTTAGCGTGACATCATGGAAGTTGCAGATGTCAGTGATTTAGAGCTAATAGTATGAACTGTCACTCTGGTGACAAAAAAAACCCAGTAATTTCTGTAGTAGATGCACTGCAATGTTCCACAGCTATGTGGTGAATACTGTGGTCTTCGCTGTCAGTGGTGCCCCAAGTGTTAATTTTTTTGAGGTAGTGCATTTCCGGGACCACTGCTGTCTAAAATCATGCTCAGTGGCTACATTCCTACCTAGTCTTTCTGCAATATCATGGAGAGAAAATCCCATTTTTTTAAGCTGTATTACACTACTTCATTCAAACTCAGTGAGCTGCTGGTAATGGTTTTTTCATCTTTTAAAATCATTCTGGACTAACAACAACCCACTACGTCAAATTTAAACTATAAATAACACTCACAAACTTTATAGTGAATATTTAATGCACAAATGATTCTTATCTTCAAAGTAGCACATTGAGTGCCACACTTATGTGCATAACAAAATTTGAATTAAAAGATCTTTCGGATGTATAAACACGTCCACCAAATTTCATTGATATAGCACAACGCCATTTTTGTTTCATTTCCATCAGTGTATTTTACTCATGAAGAAAAATGAAACAAGATGTAGTTATGTGATAAAAGATATGTCTAGTTCAAAGCAAACTATTTCTTGGTAGTTGAATTTAAACCTTAATAGCAAGATAAAATAAATAAAAGTGACCTGGCTGAAATTCATGATATGAATGAGGGAAAAATAGACCACAATGCTGGAGGCAACTCCCTTTTTGAAACAGATTGCCAAATATGAAACTTAAGTAATGACCATGATTTGGGAATATCATACTCCAGAGAATACATGCTACTAGCAAATCATTGCAATAATTTGAGTGTGAATTATTAAAAGGACCCAGTATACTCAAATCTATAGAAAATTATTTCCCAAATATCATAAATGAATTTGGAAAAAAGGAGCAAGGAGCAACTGATTTATCAGGACCGTCATTTGAAGAGGAAGCTGGATAAACTTGAAGCAACAAAAGATAAGAATTATTTTCAGTGAAATTAAACAAGTTCATCATGAATAGTTTGAAAGAAGGGAAAATTTCGAAAGAAATTTATTTTAAGTCATACACGATAGGGCAAGAGCAGAACTATCCCGAAGACAAGTTATAACAAAGTGTAAAGTGTTTATAGCAGTTTTATGAATGAAACTGTTATTAACACTTCACTGTATTTTTTAAGAGATATTATTACATGAAATTAAGAAGAAAGTTATATAAAAATATGAAAGAATACTTAAAGACGATATTGAATCTTTTAAGTTTAACAAAATGAATTGGATCAGTTTTGATCATTTTTAAAAGAAAACGAACATACAATGAAGACCTTCACTTGAAATTTATCGAGTTACAAGAGAAATCCTAATGTAGAGATACTTTTGAAAATATTTTCAACAATACTAATATTGAATGCATCAGGTGAGATCTTTGGCACAAGTTCGATATACAGACTTTTTTTGACGCCCTTTTCGGGCGATTCTACGCCAGATTCTGTCTACCATGATTCCCCCTGTTTTCCGGTCGGATTCCGCGGAGTTTTTCGTTTTATGGCGAATTTTCCAATCAGTAATGTTTGTGGGGGGGGGGGGCTATGGAATTCTCTCTCAGACACCCTTCTTTTCATTTTGGATTTTCTTCAGACAGATATTTCCGGACAAGAATTCACTGCCTTATTTCCTGTTATTTCTTAATATTTATAAAGAATATTTATTTAATATTAATTAATTAATCATAATTATTTAATATTTATTATTAATATTAATAATTATATTAAAAATTATTTATAAAAAATATTTATATTTATTAGTTTATTTTTAATTATTGATTAGGTTGAATATTCTTTAATTATTAGGTTGTATTTCAATTCTTTTATTACCTTATTTCTTATTCATATAATTTATTAATATTTCTTCTTAACTACTGAAAAATTATTTAATTATTGCTTAGGTTGACTTAATTTTGTCATAATTAGGAAATATATTCTTTTATTATTAATGTGCCTTTATCCACATTATTTATTAATATTACTTAGTTATTCATTAACATTCATTTTTACTTATTGATAAATTATTCCAGTTATAGATTAGGCTGACTATCAATTTTTACATTATAATTATTAATTTACAAAGAGGTTAATTTAAATTTTAAAAACGTTGTTATTTTATATACCTTTAAATATTGTAATATTGTCCCTGTTCCCCATGGGACTATTTGCAGTGTTTATCCCAAGTATAAGAAAGTTCTGTCAGAAACAGTTCCTGTTTTATTTTCTAGCAAAAAGGCCACATTTGGGGAGAAAAAGGGAGTATTTAATCTTGATTTTGTTTATGAAATATGTAGGGATAGGAAACTATTTTTAGATTTTGCAAGAAAAACTCATCTGATTAAATTAGAATTTTTTTACTGCAATTGTAATGTTCTGATGAAGTTTGAGAAGACAAATTCTATTTTAGATAGTTAATCATAGATTAGGAGAAATTCCAGGAATACAAGATATGTGGTTCAACTAAAACCATACATCATGGCTTGTAGTTCAACTAAAACCATACATCTTGCCTTGTGGTTCAGTTGCAGCAAACTAAAATTAAATGAGATTTTTCGTCTCACTTATCATTTGATCATGGGAACCAGAACAAAATAGACCAAAGCTTATTTCTATTTGTCTTCTGATACAGTTGCAGATTGGGGGCAATTTGTCATTGAAGTTATTCTATATTATGCAGAAGTCGACAAATCGAATTCAGAATGGAAGCAGTACTCAACAAATCTTGTGAGATTCTAGTCAACATTTTACAGGAATGGATAGAGCCTGGAACTATGATTTTTCCAACAAATGGAAGGCATTTAAATATTTAGGACAAGAAGGTTTGATCATTTGATGTTAAATCATAGCCTTCATTTTGTAAATCCAGTAACAAATTGCCACACAAATACCATAGAAGGCACTTGGAAGCATTTTAGATTCACTCCCTACCTGCAATCGAAAAATAGATTTAAAATTTCATTTGTTGCTGTATATAAGTTTAGAAAATGAAGCAAACAGCAGGGAGTGGATTGTTTCAATAAGTTTTTAGAAATTGTTAGGGACATCAAATGGGCTGAGAGGGGCTTAGGTCAAATTCTTTAAAAGGGGAATTTAATCAAGATTTTTTTATCACCACGATTTTTATCACAATCTATTTTGCTGACAAGTGATGACTTTGGCCATTGTGTGACAATTTTTTATACATAAAGTGCTGCAAGGTAAGTTAATTCTATTTATATTTATTTTATTCAATGTAAGCAAGAAAGATTCTCCTTATATTTAATTTTAATGTTAATTTGCTTTAATATGTTAAATTTTAATGTTTCACTTCTAGGCTTAATGATGATAAATAGAACAATTTGTTCATTACTATTCTGAATCACTTAAAAATAGATTTTTATTCTTAAATTCAATGCAGTATTGCTAAAATAATCATTAACTATTTACATTTAGTTCTATAAAAATTTGTCCTTTCACTACTTTTTTAGTTTAATATTGGTATTCCTTAATATTATGTAGGAAAAAATATTACATGTTTCATTTTTATGCTTCTACTAAAGTTAGAAAGAATCCCACCATTAACTTTCCTACAGAGGTGGCGGGGGGGGGGGCAAACTTAGATGGAAGACCAGAACATTTCAAAACTGTTTATTCAGGAGGGAGGGGGAGTATCGCGGCGTTTGCTGGCGGCTACGAGGGAATAAGGGGGGGGGGAAATGCAACCCTGTGCTAAAAATTTGGCGATTTTTGAAAAAAGTCCGTATATCGAACTTGTGCGACTGATTATGATTATGTGTTTAATTTCCATAGTTAAGTACTAAGAAAATATAATACAGAATAAAAATAATGGCCTACTTGACAAAGAAATTATTCGTAATATTATCTTAAAAATATTTTTAGTCCACTTTTTGTGGATAACAAATGTAATAAACTGTCAACACTAAAGTTCCAAGATACAAAAGTTGCAGGTTTTAAAAATAGGATTGCAAAAAATTTTATTAAATAAAGATATTTTAAAATTTACCTAATCCTTCGGTTTCCGTAATTACACAAGGAGTAGTACAGAGTTTAACCTTTGGATCACTTAGATACAAAGGGATTTGTTCTGAAAGATTTACTCTACTCTGTAATGCTTCATGACAAAATGTTGAATCCACTAATACTTGAAACGGAGCTCTAAATTTAAAATTGTTTTTGTAAAAATTCAAGCATTTCTTGACTTGCTTTTGACGTTTTACTTTCATGATCACAAAAAGCGACGCTGTACGCAACTAATCTGAAAAATACACCGTAAAATAATTTAAGAATAACAAAAACATGTGAGGAAAAATCACTAGCAGTTAAACAGACTAGCGTCTCAAATTCGACACGGCTGCCTATGGGAGTTTTTACTGCGCATGCGTTTGGACGAGTCTATTCTAGAACGCAGGAGAAATGGGTTTCTGGCAGCCGTGTTGGATTTGAAACGATTCTTTGTTGTGTATTATGAACGGAAGCCCTGTTGGTTTGACTAAGCATTGTTTACAAATTGAAAATATCTTGATGTGTCTTGAAGAAATGTCGTGTTATAAGTTGAAAAGCTATATTGTTTTTTAATTTTATATTTTATGTAGAATTTATATATATATATCTATTTGCAATCAATAGTTAATTATATATTTTATGTAGAATTTATATATATATATCTATTTATTTATATATATATATATATAAGGGGGGGGAATGCAACCCTGTGCTAAAAATTTGGCGATTTTTGAAAAAAGTCCGTATATTGAACTTGTGCGACTGATTATGATTATGTGTTTAATTTCCATAGTTAAGTACTAAGAAAATATAATACAGAATAAAAATAATGGCCTACTTGACAAAGAAATTATTCGTAATATTATCTTAAAAATATTTTTAGTCCACTTTTTGTGGATAACAAATGTAATAAACTGTCAACACTAAAGTTCCAAGATACAAAAGTTGCAGGTTTTAAAAATAGGATTGCAAAAAATTTTATTAAATCAAGATATTTTAAAATTTACCTAATCCTTCGGTTTCCGTAATTACACAAGGAGTAGTACAGAGTTTAACCTTTGGATCACTTAGATACAAAGGGATTTGTTCTGAAAGATTTACTCTACTCTGTAATGCTTCATGACAAAATGTTGAATCCACTAATACTTGAAACGGAGCTCTAAATTTAAAATTGTTTTTGTAAAAATTCAAGCATTTCTTGACTTGCTTTTGACGTTTTACTTTCATGATCACAAAAAGCGACGCTGTACGCGACTAATCTGAAAAATACACCATAAAATAATTTAAGAATAACAAAAACATGTGAGGAAAAATCACTAGCAGTTAAACAGACTAGCGTCTCAAATTCGACACGGCTGCCTATGGGAGTTTTTACTGCGCATGCGTTTGGACGAGTCTATTCTAGAACGCAGGAGAAATGGGTTTCTGGCAGCCGTGTTGGATTTGAAACGATTCTTTGTTGTGTATTATGAACGGAAGCCCTGTTGGTTTGACTAAGCATTGTTTACAAATTGAAAATATCTTGATGTGTCTTGAAGAAATGTCGTGTTATAAGTTGAAAAGCTATATTGTTTTTTAATTTTATATTTTATGTAGAATTTATATATATATATCTATTTGCAATCAATAGTTAATTATATATTTTATGTAGAATTTATATATATATATCTATATGCAATCAATAGTTTTGAAAAGAATTCGTTTCTGTGTAACAAAATTTGTACTTTACTTTGAAGAAGGGGGGGGGGAGTTCATCAGCATGGCATTCGTTAAAAAATTCTAAGAATTAATTAGTTTTTTCTGAAAATAATCTTCAAAGAAATACTGGATGTATGAATATTTTAAATATCTAATGTCTGAACTTTTTTTAAAAAATAGTCTTAGAACAAAAAATTTTACTGCTTGGGGACACAATTTCATTTCATCGGACGCATGTGACACAATAAAAAAATGACTTTATATTTTATTGTAGTTTAGTGAGAAGAAAATTCTTCGTTTCGGGAGGAAACGTGAAACTGCTTTTTCGAATCGATCTTCTTTCCGAAAGGGGGGTTTTCGTTTCGTTTAACAGCAAGGGGGGGGGGGGTGGAAATTCTTAGAAGTCAGGTAGTAAGTTCGTTGCGCTATGAGGGAAACTGTACAATAGATGGGGCTGGTTCATGAAGTTGGATTGGGAATTAATCGTCGGGTTGTCGTGCTGATGTATTGCAGAATGGAAATTTGTGGAAAGATTCGCTATTAGGGTGTGGATGGGTTCAACACAAAGTTCTTCGTGGAGAACAGATCTTGGGATGAACCTGGGAGCTCTGGCTATAACTCGAAGGGCTTTATTTTGGAGTCGTTGAATATCATTTAATTTGGTGTTGCTCGCAGATCCCCAAATGAGGCAGGCATACGTTAAGATGGGGCGAAGGTAGGTTTTATAAATAAATATCCGGTTTTGTAAGAAGAGTTTGGATTTCCTTCCAATCAGTTCTATTGTGTAGTGGTGCTTGATCCAATATTTCTTTATGATTTCCTCGAAGTGGGAGTGATAAGTTAATTTTTCGTTTAAGATGAGGCCAAGGTATTTAGTTTCGTAAGACCAGGTTATTGCTTCGTCAAAGAGTTGGAGGGATGGAGGCATGCGTAAACTTCTGTACTTTCTGAATACAATAGCGTTGGATTTGTCTGTATTAATGGCGATCCTCCATTTTGTCAGCCAGGCTTCCAGGAGTGTCAGGTAGGTTTGGATTAAGAGAGCTGCTTGATTGGATGTAGAGGCGGTACTTAATATTGCGGCGTCATCAGCATAGAGACAGACAGTTACTGTTGGAGAGGTTGGGAAGTCGCTGGTAAAAATATTATATAATGCTGGAGAGATGATGGACCCTTGAGGCGTTCCTGCAGTGGTGTGGCGGTCACTTGAGATGGTGCTATTAATTTTAACATTAAAAGTTCTATTTTTCAGATAATGATGAATAATTTTGATGAGATATTTAGGGAAATTAAATCTAATGAGCTTATAAATTAGGCCGTCATGCCACACTCGGTCAAAAGCCTTTTTCACGTCGAGGAAGACTCCAACGGTGTAGGATTTCGTGTTGAACCCATCTATGATCTGGTTAGTTACTCGGAGAAGCTGGTGTTCCGTAGAGGTTTCCCGGCGGAAGCCGTGCTGGAAATCTGGTATGATGTGGTGCCTATCACAGTGATCAGTGATGCGAGAGAGAAGGATTTTTTCATAAATCTTGCCCAGGGAGCTGACAAGACTTAGTGGACGATAATTTTCAACGAATTTGGAATCTTTTCCGGATTTCGGTATGACCGTTACTTGAGCATGTTTCCAAGCTGTTGGGGAATAGTTGTACTGGAGGCTTCTATTAAAAATTTTAGTAATGTGGGTTATTGCATTGAGAGGGAGAGATTTTAATGCTATATTCTTAATGCCATCTTTTCCGGGAGCTTTTCTATTGGGAGTCTTCAGAATGATGTCCATCACTTCCTGTGGTGAGGTAAGTGGTGTGGTGTGGAGTCTGGCGTTATGAATTAAAAAATTTTCGACTTTGTCTTCAACATGCTCAATGAAGTCATCATCGTAGGGTTCCGAATTTTCTTGGAAGGAGCTCTCCAAGTAGTCAGCAAACAAGTTAACTTTGTCCTCAGTACTGTAATGAAGGCCCATGGGGCCCACAATAGGAGGAATATGGAAGGTATTATTTTTATTAATATGGGCTTTTACAATTTTAAAGAGGGAGTCATCATCTGGGTAAGCATCAGCTAGGGTTTTGTCCCATTTAGCATTATTAAAATTTTTAAGTTCTTTCTTAATATCTTTTTGGAGTTTATTAAGTTGGGTTTTAAAGGGGGGGTATTTAGTATTTTGCCAATCTTTTCGTAATTTATTTTTAAGTTTAATTTTATCCCTGATGACTGAGGGGATTGAACTTAGGGGCTTATTAATACTTTTGAAGGTGCTACTGTTATTGAATGCGTTTTTAAGGGTAGAATTAAAATTAAGTATGGCGTCATCTATCTCGTTAATATTAGTAATTTTGGGATTGCCTGGGAGAGTACTAGAAAGAATATTTTGAAATTTAAACCAATTGGGGAAGGCATAAGTACTGAGGGCAGGTGAGGTAAAGTTATCCAAGCTCACCTCAAAGAGAACAGGATTGTGGTCACTTGAGAGCTCAGGAATTGAGGTGACTTCTGTAACGGTCATACCTTTGCAGATGGCCAGGTCTATGATGGTGTTCTCAGGCTATTGTGGAAGTGGGTTGGTTCGAGAGGTGCATTGAGAGAGAAGCCAGTGCTGTCGCAGAATCTTCTGATGGTGTGGCCAGCAACATTTTGTTGGGTGAGCTGGCTCCATGAATGATGTTTAGCATTCAGATCTCCGGTGACGAGGACGTAATCGTGGTTCCGGAAGAGTGAGTGAAGATCCTGGATCAGAATTGGCTTCCTAGGTGAACGGTAAGCTGAAATCACTGTGATAGGATGGCTATTGGGTCTTACTATTTGGATTGCTGTTAATTCAAAGCTGGGGTTGGTAATTTTGACTTCATGATGAGGGATATTTCTTTTAATTAATATTGCAGTTCCCCCGCCTCGGAAGGTGCGGTCGGTCCTGTAAATGTTGTAGTTGGGGAAGGAGAGGTGATGGCATGCTTGGATGTGCGTTTCTTGGAGATTTATAATGTCCGGATTCCATTCCGTGATGAATTCGCGGAACTCCTCCACTCTGGATCTAATGCCGTTGGCGTTCCATGACACCAACGTTAGGTTTTGAATATTACTGTGGCGGGGATTAAAAATTGATTTCCTCCGCTAGCAGATTTCTGATTGCCCTGAGGCGTCCGACTTTTGAGGGGATGGTGGTGGCTATTGAAATGAATTGTTCCAGAAGTTCGAAGGTTTCCTGGACGGCTGGGTTTTTAAGTTGAGAAAAAATATCCGTAGGGTCTTCTGGGCTATTGACTTTAGGTGGTGGAGGAGCGGTGGAGGGTCCGGGTTGAATATTAGCAGAGGGCTGTTGGCGAGGTGTGGCATTCTTGGCTCGTTGCTCCCAATAGTTGGTCTTGGGTGGTTTCGGGCCGATGCGGGCCGTTTTTTGAAGTTGTTTCTTCGCCTTCTCGGCCTCGATACGTAGTTTCGGATTCTTTGGGCATACGAGGAAATTGGCTGGGTGCTCTCCTCCGCAAAGGCAGCATTTCGGTTTTTCATTTAGCTCCTTCACACACTCTTTAGCAAGATGGTTTCCTGCACACTTAACGCACCTAGGAGTGCGTGTGCAGAATTTGCTCGAGTGAAAAAAGCCCTGGCAACGATAACATTGGGGCGGCCCGTATTTTTTGCGGAGGATTTCCACGATCACCTTGACGAATCCAATGCAGGTGACCTTTCGAAAGATCGATTTGTGCTGCTCCGTTCTCTCCATGGAGAGCATGAAAAGAGGCATGGGCGCTCCAGTCTTGCGACTGACCATGTTATGGCACTCTTCAATTTGGAATCCTTAGGTAGCCAGGTCGCTGATGATCTCCATGGGCGGCATATCAATAGGGAGACCCCGGATCACTGCTCGGAGTTTTTTATCTTCGGGAAGCATATAAGTGTAGCCTTCCAAACCATTCTCATCGATGTATCGCCGGATGAGGGTGTATGCGTAGGGCGTTTGAGGATAGATCCGGAACTTCGTTCCGATCAGCTTGGCCTCTAGCTTCTGTTTTGTGACTCCCTGCAGATGTTTTAGCAGGGCAGCTTGATTGGTAACATTATCAATTGTTATAGGAGGAACATGTTGCTTCTTCTGGGGAGCAGTGACACTGGAAGTCACGCTGGCGGCTGATGTACCTTCCTGTGGGTCAGTCACATCCATGGAAGTTGTGTCAGTTACTGCTAACTGCGCAAATTTATTTTGCGTTGGGGTGATGTCCTCGTCCCTCTTCGATTTCTTCGGATCGACGTTGGTATCTCCGGAATTCTTTCTCCCCTTCTTCCTGGAGAGAATGACCTGGAAGGGAGCTTCTATTGGTTTGGTTGGAAGACCCCATGCGTCCACTTGAGCTTGGAGAAGCTTACTCTGTTCGGCTATCTCCAATTTTCTGACATGCGTGAATTTAAACTTCGCCTCGTCGAGGACGTCTCCCAGCTGGCGCATGTTCGATGCCTGTTCTTCCGGCAGGCTGAAGAGGAATTCCCTCATCTTGGTCTCAACTTCTTCTGTTCCACGGATGACGGCGGCAGCTTCTTCCGAGGTTTTGCTGATGTTAAGGTTTTGAACCAGGGAATTCATGGTTGATTCCCAAGACTTGTGGAAATCGATGTAAGCTATTGTGTAAGCTTCTTCCTGATGGGTTTGGTTTTCCATGGTCAAGTAGGGTGGTCAAAGTCCGGTCCGGGTCGTCTGGGATGAAATTAGGATGACGATGAAAAAGAAAAATTTATTGGTTAAGCCAATAAATTAAGTGATGTAAAATGATGCAAGTATTATCAGTAAAAACAAAAAGAGATCGCAGATTATCAATCAGTCGCAATAATCGCAATAAAAAACTAGTCAGATGCTTGAGGAGGCATTTGATCAGTCGGATGGAAAATTATAAATATTGTGACATGTTGTATTCTAAAAATTGGAGAAATGTATTTTATTAAACAAATGGTATTGTTAAAACATTCTGTAAAAATTTGTACTTGAATTTTATTTTATGTAAGCTAATACTCTAGAACAGTGGTCTTCAAACTTTTTCAACTCATAGAACCTCTAGAACTTGAAGGTGCTTTTGTGGAACCCCTAGAACTAAATGTATTTTTGTGGGGAACCCCATTCCATATACATACTTCAAAAAATATGTCTCAAAATAACATTTAAAATAAATTTACAGGTTATAGGTACTTAATGTAAAGGCAATTAAAAAAAAGTATTGCATTTATTATTAAAATATTCTAATCTAATATGTTTAATATAATTTACTCAGTAATAATGTTAATTTGTGATCCTGGTGTCACCTATCCAAGCATTATATTTGATAACTGGGATATGGGCTTGCTTTTTTTTATGCAAACTATCGGTCTAGGTCTATTGAGATTAAATGCAATTGCATTACATATTCTGAGTCTAATCTGTTTTTATACTTTGTTTTTGTAGCAACTTTCATTGGAAAATATATTTCCCTTAAACACAATGATCTGAATGGCATTAAAATGTTTTTTAATTAAATGTATTTTACGTGAATTTGCAACATAAAATTTAGAAGCTGTTTGTGCTTAAGTTTAGATTTTAGCATCGAATATGTTGATAAGTTGTTTCCTCTCCTTCATTTTAGGTGTTTTTTCAAAAAATGCAAAAAGGGACATTTTTCATTAGAAAACTATTTAGTTTTGCAAGACATTGTGCTAACTGTAATGAGTATAAAATTATCTCTTGGGAACCCGAGATGGTAACGAACAGAATATTCATAATCTAGTTGGAAGTATATATATAAAGAAAAAACATTTTAATATTCTTTTATTAAAATAAAAGTTTAAAAAGTGTTGCAAAATAAAGTTATTATATATAAATAAAATTTTTAGTTTTAATATGAATACACATGTATTAAGTTTATATAATGACACATGTAACTATATAAACTTAATATAGAACGTTAATCCATTTTACATACACATTTATTTCTTCTAAATTTTTTTTTGTGACGTGTGGAACCCCTGGGTATGCTTTGTGGGAACCCTAGGGTTCTGTGGAAAACATTTTGGAAGACTACTGCTCTAGAACTTATAATTATTCCCCACAAAACATTAAATTTTTAATTCCTAATGCTTTTTTAAATGTGAATATTTTCTTTCTTTTTTCAAGTACCTCATGTTATACTAATTATAATGAGTTTCATTGTGCTGCTACCACTTAATTTTTTTTTGTTTGAAAATTCTCAAAAACGCTTTAAATTTGGAATCCTCTAGGGTTTTGAGAAAAAGTATATGAACTGAAATTCAGCATGTAGAAATATTACTTTATAGGTTTTATGTCTATTTATACCATGATATTAAATTTATGTTCATTTTGTGAATGGTAGAGTTACAAATTCATTATTTTTCAAGCTTTTATTTTTAACAATCTGAAATGTATTATTTACTGCTTTGTCATGTATCAAAATTTTTTAAATATATAATACAGATATATCTCATTATTTTACATATATTTACGATGATTCGAGGTTGAGCTAATAAAAGAAAATATCAATATTTTGATTAATTTTGGGGTACCATGTTGCCTTGGCAAAAAGTATGTATGTATGTATGGTTTACCTCTATTTTTTTTTTTGTTAAACTTTTTTCAACATAATATAAAATGTATACTGGTTTAAATGTTTGTCTAATGAAAAAATTTTAAAGTTTAAAATATGAACATTCAAATTTATTCTTATTATTTGTTTAAAATTCTTTATTCTATATCTCTGGATCTGAAACCATTTTCTTTTGTACTAAATTATACAGGATGCAGAACACATGCATATCAATATTTTTATTCCATACTAGCTGTTACCCACTGCTTTGTCCGCTTGGAATTTAACAAAAAAGTGTTGGTTCAGTTTGCAGAGTTTACAAAAACTTAATAATTCTGTATTCCATGTAAAGAAATACCTATGATACATTTATGTAATTCTACTGCTTTGTGATATTAAGAGCGGATGTGCCTGATGGTGGCGACATGCGCTTAGGCCGTATGTTTTATTTTAAGTAATATATATAGCTCCCTATTTCAATCGGATATTGTTCACCATTACATTGGTTTTAATTTTGTTTTTGCAGAACCCTAATTTTTGTTCTAAAATAAAAGTAGCCTATAAAATACTCCTTATAACATCAGCTGTCTGACAGTAAAAGCCCCATCAAAATCAGTCTAGCTGTTTCAGACTAGCTGGAACAAACAGATAAAAATATATACTTTTAAATGCATTTAGTAAAAAGCTGTTAATTTGAAATTACAGAAACTTCAATTTTATTTATTTGTACAGATTAATCTTTTACATAAATGCACAATTAAAAATTGAAAAAAGGCTGCATAGTATTTTGGGCACGTACCTACTATCGCAACAATGTGTCAACATTCAAAATAACTCGTCAAGTTGGCAACCCTTATTTTGCATGTGTTGAAAGCACTGTGCTTCATTTCATATAATGTTGCCCATATGGTTGCAATAATACACAAGTACCATATTTCTTGTAACCAATGAGTTAAAATTGTAAAAACAAAAATTTAAATTTGCAAATGTATTTATTGTAAATTTTTAATTTTGATATATTTTAAATTTTTAATAATTTAAATTTACAAATAAGAATTTAAATTGTTAGCTTATATATTTTCAAAAAATAAATAGCTATTATCTATTAAATACTTTGCTTGTATATATGGAATGGACTCAATACACCTGACGTCATAATCACGTGATGATATACAAAACAAATAGCACGTGTTTGATTCGACTGAGTATTTTGGTGGAATTTTCGTATTTACATCTACTATCAAAAATAAATGAAAGAAGTTGTTCCAAAAGAAATTTCGACTGAAATGTGTGTACTTTTTAATTATTTCATTTTCAATATTTTTTTTTATCAAATACGCTGACGATTTTAAAAAGAGTGAAATATTTTCTGAGCATTTCGAATTCGAAGAATTTTAATTTTGCAAACATACACAGATCAGGGTACCACTTCTGTGATCTATTCTGAATGCTCTGTATTTGTTAAGTATACCTATATAGTTGATTACCTACGTTTATTTTCAATTCCTACTGTTAGTTCACACTTTCTCAATATTTATTTATGTTGTTCAAATTTTCAATCGTTAGTAAAATACATTTTAAAGCGCTCGATTGAGCTAAAATTTTATATACATGATTATTTTAGTTGCAATACAGAATTTAATTAATAAAAATTAATTGATTAAAACTAATTATTCTAATAATTATAAATACATCCATGTTGGCATCATTTTTGGCGACATAGTGACCATTTTGGCGACTTGTGTCCAAAATTAAAAAGGTTTTTTCTCACATTTTAAAACATTCAGTTGAACTGAAATTTGAAACACATTTGTTTTGGATAGCAATGCAATACTTTAATGATAATTAATAAAAATTAATTGTCACTTAATGTTGTGATTCTTCATATGTATACACATATTTATATTAACTATAATTATTTGATAAAAAGTAACTAAAATAAAAATTTTCTTACCTAAGAAGGAATTGACTTATTTTTTTTTATAATACTTGTTTTTGTTATTTTAAGATTATTTTCGACAATTTTACAAGCACTACAGACAAAAATTTGAAACTGAACTGTCTTAATAAAGAAATTTGTTCTGTTAAATTTTATTGGAATAAAATCTCTCTTAAATTTTGCCATCCATTTAGTAGCAATACAAATACTTTTTAATTTATAGAAATATCATCATAACTTTGTTCATTTTATTTCCTAACTGTGTATATAATGTTAATATATATCTATGCATTTTCTATGTTGCAGTCATTTGAAATTTTATTGTACTGTATGTTGATAAATGTGTCGACTTCAAAGCATTTCAATTTTGCAGACACGAAAAAACAAAGCAGGGTTCTACTTCTGGGACCTGTTCTGATTTTCTAACTGGTGAATAAGTATGCAGTTGAACTCACCTACATTTTTTTTTCTCTTTATATAACTATTTTCACTAATTTAACAAGCATGATAGATAAGATTTTGAAACTGAACTGGCACAGCAAAGTCATTGTTTTGTAATTTTCAGAACAATACACTTACAAATACAAGTAAATTAATGAAGTCCATATGTACCTTAAAAAATATGCATCCATAAATGTATAATGCTGTATGGTGAAGAACATACAATATATTTTAATAATTTGTGAGTTCATATTCCACTATTTTTCCAAAAATCAGGGAATAAATCAGTTCGATACTGAAGAGCTAGATCATATAGAAATTGAGAAGCACGTATCTATCTATATTCTTAAAATACTGATTGCATTAACTTTTCCTAATATTAAAAAAACAATTATGATATAAAAGAAAATTTCTAATTATCAATTTTACTATACTACAACTGACATTTCAAATTTCACGTTATTTTTATTTTACATTTTTATAAGCTTTAAATTCATGAGTAGTTACATATACATGCATAATTATGTAAATTTTTTTAAAAAAAAATTCTCGTAATACAGGGATAGCAAACGTTACATTCTGATTAAGTCCAGCACTTTCCATTCCTTCCTAGATAAACTTGCCTTTCACAAAACAGAATAGAAGCAGAAGAATATTGTACAGAAATATAAATGCATTGCAAATAACATTAAGTGATTTGCATATGAAAACCTTAACAGAGGGTTTCATTGCAAGAGATTTTTTTAGTGTATTCAATGTTTTAAATATTGAAAATACCTTAATGTCCCCCCAAAATAATATTTTGCAAGTGATTGATATGTTATTTGGTAAAATTAAGGACAGGTGTGTCCAACACACACACAATAGAACATATATTTAGTTAATCTAAATTTTACACATCTTCACAGTAGTTAACAGAGATACTTCAGTATTTAATTATCTACAAAATTAGGATGCAAAAATCTGATATGTGACCATACATGTTGTATCAAAAACAGGTATACATACATATAAATCAAAAACTTGTTGTTTTTAATAATTTTAGAATATTACAGGGAAAAAGAAACATTTTTGAGAACCATTCACTATAGAAATGGAAAAATATTTTAATTTACTACAGCTTCTTTAATGTTTATACTTGATGATTAATCAAGTACCATTTTTAAACATTAGAAGTCAAAATTATAATTTACCATTTGTAAAATTACATGTAAAAAAATTATGCAACATTTTGAAAGTCCTTACTAGCTGTGCTATTTTAGGTAAAAGATATGATTGATCGAGAATTGATTTCCAAATATAATAAATTAAGGAATTAAAAAATTTTAATTAAAATCTGTGTATAATAGAATATGTTTATGTCCATTTATGGAATAAAAAATTCCTGCTCACTCTTACATGATCAAAATAAAAAAGTCAATTTTTGAATCCCTAATTCTTTTACAAAATAAATAATTAGTTAATTGTAATATATTTGTGTGGTATCTATTAGCACAACATTTGTTTTTCAGAGTTTGACTGTGGCATAAACCTATTACACACTTGTACAATTTTTTTTACTATGTATTACAAATAAGCATTTTATAGGTATTTTGCACAATTTGTAGAAGATTTATCATTATTGATTAGATTTGTGCTTTATATCGATTTATTTTTACATAAATATAAGTCTAAAAGACTCTTGAATATTGATATTATCCTGCTTATAAGTCCTGAATAAATTTTTCGCATTGAGTTACTTACAAGTATTGACCCAAGAAGAGTACTTGGATCAATTATATATTTGAGAATTAGGATCATGAAACCAAATCTGGCTTTATGTATAGACATTTGATTCTGTGGGATGTTGTTGCATTATACAGCCAATAACTGGAGCTGTTCCTGCTTATGTTTGAACACAGTAATACTAATAACATAATTTTTTAAAGTTCTTGATGTGTTTTTTGCTTGGCAAAATTATTTGGCAGTTTAATTTTCCTAAATTTGGCAGTCCTAATTTTGGAATGGTATGAGTACTGATTTAGCATTTCTTTGAAAAACTTTGAAGTAATTTAATATTTTGCTCAAGAATTATTTGGAAAACTGAAAAGTTTCTTGAAGTTTAGGATTTTCCTTGTAAACTAATGATATAATTAGTTAATTTTCTTGCTTATAAGTAGTAGAAACTTATTTTGATTAGAATGGAAACTCCGTTTATTCATGATTAACTTTGGTAACTTGTTGATGTTTAATAATGATTTTAATCTTTAATAATATAATTTGGTGGCAAGCTTCTCAATGGTATGGGCTACAAGAAAGTGTCAAAAAAATTTTTTTTAAATGTTTAGGGCATTGTGAGGCCTTAAAATAGTATGATTTATACCAATACATTGTGAAGTTTTTAAAAATATGTTATAAAATACTAATATTTAGCAATTTTAGTCTTAGTAATTATCACCTACAAATGTTTAATTTTTTTTTATAAATTATTGTCTCCTTGGGAAAAAAATGAATTATATTAAAATATGGGGAAAATTTTAGAAATTGTTTGAAACATGCTAAATTATTTTCGTGAAAATTTTTACATATAGGAGCATACAAAATTTTGTTAGCTAGTTTATTTTAGTAATTACAATTATTTAACATGCATCATTTATGAACATTTAATTTTAATATTACATGATTATAATACAGCGAAGCATGTGAAAATTTTATTTTTTTAACAAAGAAATTCATTGCAATTTAAAAAATGCATTTTTCATATTCTATTGAAAGACTATCGGTGACATTACTTCATTATGTACTCATGTGAAAAAAATTTTTCTAAGATGTATTCCAAAAGAGAATTTTTTTGTCAGTTTCAATCTTTATTTGCATTAATATGGATACATAAAATTGAAACATTGTTATTGTATACTAATTTTTTTAAACAACTGTTCCATAAAAATTCCAAAGACATAGTAAGATCTTTTGAAATATATGATGATTCTGCAATGAAATAACACATTACCAGCTTTGATTGTCTGGCTTTACTTAGTAATTATCATTTACAAAGGTTTGAAATTTCTTTTAGAAATTTCTCTTTAAACTGTCTTCAAAGTTTAAAAAAGAAAATACTCTTACACTATTAAGTTAAAGAAAGAATCATATTAATACATAATTTTTAGAAATAATGATTAACTTTATTGAATTATTCCTTATTATAAATTATTTCTTATGAGTTATTGAATTGCATATAAATTATCCAATAGATGTAAACCAAACGAATATTTCCATACAATTTTTAAAATAAAACAATAATTGACATTAGAAACTTTGATATCCAAACAATAATACTAAAATGGATTTTCAAGAACAGCAAAAAGGAAACGTAATATAAATTTTAGAAAATAACAGTGAAATTCACAGGCTATTTTTTCATAATTACAAGAAGTTTATATATAAAAGAATACAATTAATGTCACAAATTTATTAATAAATACCTTTCCAAACGAATGTATGTATCCATCTGCTCTGAAACATGCCACATTTTAGAATGTAAGTCGATCGGGGTTCCAGAATTGTATGCTCTCTAACAGCAAGACAATTCTTCAGGAGCAATGAAATTTTTTTATTTAAAAACAATATTTGAAATGCCAGAGACAGCAAATATAATTTGCTTAATAAATTCTGAAAGGTCTTCACATCCCTCAGACACAAGTATCAGTGTCTAGAAATACAAATAAGTAATCTATTCACTAGCAGTATCTCCTCCTATTCACACATAACAGCTGAAGTATTAACTAATCATTCTGGCTCAGTAGTCAAAACAATTCTTTGTTTTGGCGAGCCACTCCCTATTAACAGCTGCATGCATTTTTCTCGGAAAAATTCGCTTACAACATAATTTGTGACACTAATAGATTTCTCCCAATTCCAGAAGCAATTTGTTCAATAGAGCGCTGTAGAATTATTTAAATCATAATGTGGCGGGCACTAATAAAAAATAATTACTAAGCCTATAAGTATACAAAAATTCGAAGCCAAAGGATGGAAGTATAAACTAAACTTAAATCTAATACTATAAACTAAAACCACATATATTTAGTCCCTTTTCTTAAACTAAAATAGTAGAAAATATATTAAAAATATTTAAAGTACTAAAAAGAATTTAAAGAATATAAAATAATAATGTTTATAAATTTGAAAGTTAGCGCGCAATCACAAGTGTCATACCATTAGCTGTTATTTGTTTACATGATAGCACGTTGTTAATCACGTGATGATGGCCACGATCGCAGCGCCCTCTAGTGATGAATCGACCCCATTGTAAAAGCCTTACTTTGTTTTGGTAATAATTATTTTCTGTTATTTTATGTGATCATTCTTTAATTATGGTAATAAATGAAAGCTTATTTTTATCTTCTCTAAAATTTATTCTGTTCTCTGAAATTTCTTTTAGGAATAATTTTTCTTTTTACAAGATGTTCAAAATAAAACATCTTTGTAAATTTGTATATACTGTTACCATTCACTTTAATGCCTGATTAAAATAATCAGGCCCAATCTTACCCAAACTTATTGTGTAGCCTTAGTTTAATACTTAAAGAAAACATTTATTACTATTTATCAATTTTCACCTTTTATGGTTTTTCATGCCGTACTACACAATGACGAGGTACACTCGTGTGATTAAAGTTACTGAATATGATAATTCTGAACTCTCTCCAATCGAGGTTTTCGAAAGAGTAATATTTTTATTTTATCTATCATTGTTCATTACAGAAGAATTTGTGTTCTACTCAACTCATTGAGAGTTTCAACTAACACCCAATGTCTTTCCCTCAAAAAACCAGTGTCAAAATGATTTGAATTGTAAAAGAGAAATGTCTCCGTTAATCAAAAGGCCTGCACACTGCAATAAAATAATTTGGAAAAATAATCATGCTGAAATTTCAACTCCATAAGTTTTTTAATGTCTTTGCAGTTATATATATACATTTAACATAATATTTAGCATTTACATAAAATTCTTAAATCTCGTCTATACTAGGCAGCTACAACTAATCACTTCATTCTATTGAAAATGTTATGATCTGTTACTTGAAAGATTAAAAAAAGGGATAAAACATCTGTTCACAGCATGCCTCAAGGTTAAATAATGCAATGCTAGATACTCTTCATGATAGTTACATTAGAAAATTACATACATTGTGCTTAGCAATCTAAAGCAAAATGTAGAATGAGTGAACAGATGCAATGGAATGTATGTGTCTTAAATTAATAGAATTTTAGATTTTGCTCCAACTTTCGAGCAATATTTCACTTTTAGAATATCACCATGAAGTTGAAGGATTTTTAATCACCCTGTGTTACAAAAAGATTTAATTGATCTAATTTCACATTTAATTAGCTGTTTGAATCATTTTTATGAAAACATAAGTATTAAAAATGAGATTATCAGAATAAATTCCATACATATATTTTCTATAATATGCAAAATTGACAACTGAATTGAAACATTACAATTTTTACATACAATATTTAAATAAAGTTATTTTTTTACTATGCATGTGCAAATTTATCAATATTTTCACTCAGAATTTTGTTGCTAATAAAAGAGGGTAACTTATATAAAGCATTCTGTCGAATATTGTGTGAATAGGTATTATATCAGAATGGTATTAACAATATAGATAGAATATTTGTTTCTCTGAATGTAGCCAGATAAAAGATTTTCCCCAAAGTGTCATTGTTTATTTCGAATGATGGATTACAAGATAACTGCAAACAAAATGAAAAAACAAATATTGACAAAAAAAAAAGACAAAAGTAGGAAAATAAACAAGTTTTTTTATATTAGAATTATTAAACCGATTTACATAAAATTTACTAATATGTAAAATACATATATACAGCCATATAAATAGAAATTAGATATGTTAAATACATAAATTCATTACACTATAAATTCTCAATGTTACAGAGAGAGAACATTTCTCCAAAACCTTTCTCACAGAAGCACAACTAACTAGTCACAACCATTTAGCCGACTCTATGAGCTAGTGCATAACTGTAGACGTAAGAGTTGATGGTTAAATCAAGATACCTTTTTTTTATTATTTTTCTGGTGAGCAACTATTGATAGTATATACTTTCTCATTGAACCCAATCTTCTAAATAGCAATTAAACAACTGAGTAATTATAAATTGATTGCATATACTACCCCTGAATTAACCACGTATGCCAGTAAAGGAGTTTAAGCATGAGTTTTCTTTCAAACTTTATGTAACAACCTTTTATACCTCAAATTTTAAGAGTGAAAGTAAACATTGAGTGAAACAGATTAATTAGTTTTAATATTTCATTAAAATTTATGAGGGGAAAAATTAATTTGCTGGTTTCAGTATTCAACTATTTCACATTGTAAGCATTTGGAATTATAAGTAAAATTTAACTCTACACAACTCATTTCTGAAAGTGTTGCAATTTCTTTAAAACATACATATTTTATCATTTTAATAATGTTTTCATGAGTATTTTCCAATAGATAATATAAAGCTCCAATATTGCAGAACTTTATAAAAAAATTATTTTCATTATGAATAAAACATCTTTACAGAAGAGTTAAGTTTTAGTTCCCTTACTGTATTTTAAAAATTATGTAAATGTTACAAAACAAAATACATTTTAAATAAATTAACTTCTGTATATAAACATAATTATAAAATGGGAAAATTTTTTCATAAGAAATTTACCACAATGAAAATGGAACTTCAGATGAAATTATTCACAAGAATACTGCTTAATATAATAATGCATACAGATCGCATAATTTTATATCATTAATTGAATTTTAACTTCTATAAGAAAATTTCTCACATCTTTAATCCCTTTTTACTAAACCACAAAATATATTTTAGCATAAATCACTATTAGTTCATTGTCCAAGAGTTCAGTACATTCGACTTTGTTGGCATGCACAAATTATTGAGAATCATGTATCTGGCTAGTATTTTTAT
>BMAO01004249.1:0-12894 GCA_019973975.1 Trichonephila clavata | reverse complement strand
GCATTAAGTAAAAAGCTGCTAATTTGAAATTACAAACAGACACTTCAATTTTATTTATTTGTATAGATATACGTATATATATATATATATATATATATATATATATATAAATATATATATATATAGAGAGAGAGAGTGAACTAATAGTAGGAATCGAAAAAAGAGCATGAATTGTCTGCATTGTTGTAGCAATGCACACCCGGTTTGGCTAGTTTGGCTGAAAAACCTGTTTTCGACGCCAACTTGTGTCATTGTTTTAACAGTTACAGTGTTACAACAATGGAGACGAATCTAAGTTGGCGTCGGAAACCCCGGTAATTAATTTAATTTATTTTAGTTAATGAATCAATATTTGAAAAACTGTATTAACATCAAGTGTCATCCACTACAAATTTAAAAAAATTATTTGGACTTGATTGGATAATAGAAAGTATTTTATTAACGATTGAAAATTTGAACAATATATATAGAGAGAAAGAGTGAGCTAATAGAGAGAGAGTAGGAATTGAAAAAAATATAATTTTATCTTGTATACATGTTTGGTTTGAATTCATCTTACAAAGCGAAACGGTACAGCATTAAGTCGATCACGATCAACCGGTGAACCTCCAAGATATTTTGGGCTGACCGCCTGAAGATTAGCAGTTAGTAATTATATACCGAAATATTCAAGGTTGGCTGACATTATGCTGAATAAGGCATCTACTGTCTAAAACAGGGGTGGCCAACCCGCGGCACGCGTGCCACAATGTGGCACGCAGGAGTCATAACTGTGGCACGTGAAGACTTATTGAAAAATTACAAAAATTTTATGAGAAGATTACTGGATTAATTGAATTACAATAGAAAATTATCATGAAGAGAATATGTAAGAAACAGAAATTTTGAGCGTGAGATATTAAAAGCGCTAAGCAAGATTTTTTCTTTTCTTCAGTATAGCGCCAAAAATGAGATCATGCCTTAAAACTTACAGCTCCACAGCATTGTAACGTTCCGAGAATAGTGTTGAGTAACGTGAGGCTAAAAACAAATAAATTCTCTCTCTCTCTCTCGGACGATCGAATCTGCCCAAAAAGTCACCCTCTCTCGGGGTGATTAATTTTTAACATCTCGGATTTCTATTCGAATTTCAGCTTCCCCTTGCAGTGCTGAAGTTTACTGTTTATAGCTGTCAGCGTGATGTCAGATAAAAAGGTTTTTCCGAAGGTATTGGCTATTTGCGATTTCTGTAATGTCAAGAAGTAATTCTGCAATATATTAGAAGAGTAGTTGTTGATACGGTAGAAGTAATTCTTATCTGCAAAAAGTAGCCGCTTTTTAAAGCAGAGGGAGTGAGAACTTGTATCCATGACTAATCAGAATGCTGGATTCGGAGCGTAGAAAATTTGTAGCGTAACTTTGGCGAATTGTTTCTAGCTGTCAGACTCAGTTGATTTTAAACTCTGTTCAGCAAGACGTTCAGCTTTTTTTCCTTTTCTAAAATTGTTTTTAACGTTGAGCGTCTTTGTTTAAAAAAATTTTTTATTTTCAATATGTTTATGAGTAAACCTTCGACATCGAAAAGAAATTATGAAGAGGATATTGCAGCACATGATTTTAAAATTGTCTGTGAAGAACAATACTTGTTTACACATGAAAATACTTCCAAGACTGTTTGTTTGATGTGTGGAATTTGCACAGCAGTTCCAAAAAAATTTAACTTGTACCGTCATTTCAAACAACTCTTTAGTGATTTCAACAGCAAATATCCTGTTGGATCAAATTTGTGAACGGAATTTATCAATAAAAAAAGGAACCTTTAGCTGGCCATCAATCTTTGTTCCAGAAGAGAAATGACAAAATGAAAACCATGGAGAAGGCTTCTTATGAACTTTCTTTTTTGTTAGCCCGCAAAAAAAACATATTCTGATGGAGAGGAGATAATAAAAAGTAGCCTTTTAATTTTCGCCCAAAATGTCGGTGATCTAAATGTAAAAATATGGTTGATGAAATAGCTTTGTCTAGAAATACCGTCATGTATCGTATAGATGACAGGGGCCAGGAGGTTGGAACACAAATTGTCTCTGGACTTCAAAATTGCAAATATTTTTCATTAACTTTGGATGAAAACTGTAATATCACAGACAATGCGCAGCTAAGCATTTTTGTGCGTTACACGAACAATAATTTTGATACTGGGGAAGAAATTCTTGATTTGCGCCAACTAGTTTTAATTACAGGTGAAGACAATTTTAGGAACTTAAAAATGTAATTGAAGTTAACAAGTAGAATGGACAAAATTAGACAGTGTTTGCACAGATGGAGCGCCTTGCATGGTTGGCAGAATAAAAGGTTTTGTTGCATTGCTTGAAAATTATTTGGGAGGAAAAGTTTTCGTCATTGTCTTATTTACTGAGAAGCTCTTTGTGCCAAGGACTTAAACTTGTCTTTCGTTGTTGACCCCGTGGTGCGCTGAATCAACAAAATACAAGCTAGTGCTCTGAATCGACGAAGATTTTGTACACTTTTCCCCGAAGAAGCGGAAGAAAATGGCGAGTTACTCCTTCATTGTAGTTTGAGCTGGCTTTCCAAGGGAAGTTCATTTGCAAGATTTTGGAGTTTGAGGGAATATATTTTAGAATATCTGGAAGAAAACGATGAACTGTCAAGTGAATGCTCGTTCCTTTGGAGGGAAAATTGGCTGTGGGATTTAGCTTTTCTTACCGATGTAATGGAACATTTAAACAATTTAAATTTTAGATTACAGAGAAAAAATTATATTTTCCCTACCCTATTTGGTCATGTATCTCTTCTTTTTTGAACAAACTTTTGCTTTTTTTTGTCTGGATTTTAGAGAAAAAAAATTAACTCATTTCCCATTCATGCAGGAATTATCTGCCAAAGTTAGCAATGTTCCACACTATGATAGATTAAAAATTTAATATCCATTTTGCAGGATTCTTTCAGTGCCAGGTTTGAGGATTTAAAAGATGATAAAAAATACTGAACTTTTCACAAATCCTTTTTATATTTTTCTTCAAGACAATGATTGTTACTTACCTCAGGTACAAATTGAAATTATTGACCTACAGCACCATATTACTCTGAAAAGCAAGTGTAAGGAAATTATTTTAACCGCAAAAATGATCCGAATTACATCGAATTTTGGAAATTTGCGCCACCAGGCAATTTTCCAAATGTACATGATTTAGTGGTCGGATATTGTTGTAGGTTTGGATCAACATATGTTTGTGAAGAAATGTTTTCTGTTATGAAAGTAATTAAATAAAAATGTCGCTCAAAATTAACTGATATGCACCTAAAACACCTAATTTTGTTCGCATCTTCACGAACTAATCCAAATATAGATGATTTAGTAAAACTACAAATTCAAACACCACATTAAGAAAGAACTAACTGCTTAGTAATCATTTAAAATTAAATGTTTCAAGTTGCTTATTTTTATTTTGTACCTAAGCTAACTGATTGACACTGTAAAAATTTATCAACAATAAAATATATAAGTTTATATGTAAAATATATGTTTTGTTATACTAATTTTTTTTTTACTTTGCACTATATAGAACTTGAAATTAAAAATATGTTTTTGGTGTAAATAACCCATAATAAACCTATAAGTAACATTTTTTCACTTTTGTATATTTTTGTGCTTGGTGGAGAACAAAAAAATATAGAAACATATAGTTGGAAGTGGCACGCGTAACTTTTTTTTATCAGATTGTGGCACGCTTCCCAAAAAGGTTGGCCACCCCTGGTCTAAAACTACGAGAACTAACTTTAGATGAAAGTATTTTATTTTTTAATGTATTGTGAATTGTGTGTGTGTCTGATAATATATCATCATTTGTTATTATTATATTTGAGTCTATACTTATTATATTTGCATCTTGTTTTAAACGTTTTTTTTTTAAAATGTGAGTTTTTTATTTTAGTTATGTATGTATATATATATATATATATACACTGGTGTCCAAAAGTTAAGCATAAATCATAAAATGCGAAAAACATGGAGAAAATAATCGTAAAATTATTCCAAATTTCTTGCGGATATTAATTGGATGAAGAAGAAACATTGGGTTTATGCAAAACTTTTCAGTCGACTACGTCCTGCGCGAAACACCGGCGCATGTCGAAACGCGGAGAAACCGATTCACGCAGCATAGGCAGTTCAGACAAGTTAAGTGCAACTGCTGTGCGAAGGAACGTTGTTAACCATCAAACAAGGTGAATGATGGCACAAAGACGCCAATTGGACATGCTTACAAAAGGAAGAATCGTTGGAATGCTGGAATCCTCACGATCACAAACCGCAGTGTCTCGAATTCTGAATGTGGACCAGTCTGTGATTTCAAGACTGTGGTAGAGGTTTCAAAGAACGGGAGATGTTACCTGACAACCAGTATCCAGTTGACCAAGAGTCATAACCCCTCGCCAAGACCGATATCTGGTAACAAGTGCGCGACGTCAGAGGGGCAGTACTGTCAGAGCATTGGGTTCGGCGCTCACAGTCGCCACATGAATACGAATTTCGAGACAAACTTTTTACAGGAGACTCAATTATGCTGACCTGGATGCCAGATCATCAGTTTGCATTCCCCTCACGTCTGCGCATAAACGCGCTTGTTTGAACTGGAGTAAGAAATATCAACATTGGAGTGTGGGAGAGTGGGCCAATGTGATGTTCAGTGACGAGTCCCGGTTTAGTCTGAGTAGTGATTCTCGGCGGATAACGATATGAAGAGAACTTGGAACACGTTTTGAACCAAGAAACATAACGGAAAGACATCATTTTCCATCAAGGGGGTAATGGTATGGGCAGGCATCATGATGGATGGCAGCACAGATATCCATTTTCTTGACATGGGGTCTGTGACTGCTCAAAGATACAGAGACGAAGTTCTTGAGCCTAATGTTCGCTTGTTTCGAGGTGCTGTTGGTCCTGACTTCGTATTCATGGATGATAATGCGCCATGTCACCGAGCGGGGCTGATTGATGACTTCCTTGAAATGGAAAACATCCAGCGCATGTCGTGGCCTGCGAACTCCCCTGATTTAAATCCTATCGAGCATGTATAGGATATGCTCCGGAGACAAATTGCAGCCCTTTCGACACACCAAGCTCCGTTACAGAACTGAAAAGAGCTCTCCAAGAAGCTTGGAACCGTTTGAGCCCACAACTCATTCATCACCTCATAGCAAGTATGGTAAATCGCTGTGCAGCGTGCCTGGCTGTCAGAGGTGACCACACGCCTTATTAAACTGAAGAATCAGTATTTTATTTAATGTTTTCTTTCATTTTTTCTTTAAAGTGTGAATCCTTGCTACGCTCAGTTTTCTTTCAAACTGCTACTTTGGATAATAAAAGTAATTATTATCATTCTTTTGATTTACTTCCTTAATTTATAACCATTTTACACTCGCATATCACGTTTCCCGCCATTCTGATTTACAGTTCCTTCTTTATATATATTCACATAATTATCAATTATGTGCTTAACTTTTGTGGACACCAATATATATATATATATTACAAAAATAGTTATATACCTATGATAATTATAAACATGATAGAATAGATTTAGCCACTAGATAGAATACTAGAGCAAACTCCTAGCCTTAGGAACTCGGAATGCAGGTTTAAACAATGTTTTTCCGGCCAGCTAACCTTCAACTGAATTTGCCAATACTCTGGGCTATAGGGAAAGCAATAAATTTCTAGAGAAGTTTAACTATCATTATAGATAAAACCATAATCTATTAATGTAAAACGATAATGTTATAGCCTGTATTAATTACTAAAATATTTAAATTCAAAGTTAAACTAATAGATAAAGACTTACCACGTGACTCATATTCCCCGGCTATGGACAATAACAGTATCGCATAAAATTATTAAGTTTTGATAAAATAGCATTAATACTATATATACACATTTAAAAACTCTATATTTTATTTTAAAATTTATAGAAAATAAAAATACCACCCAGACATATACAATTAATTTTTAAGAAAATATAGTATTGTTAGTATACTTAGATAGAGGTGCCATCTATCTATAAACTGTACAACTAATAACTTTTTTTATTTAACTGTTAGGTAACTTTTTATAAATTTAGGAGGGTAACTGTGTTCCATACAATGTTTAATAAAGTTATTAAGATTTAAATATATATTAAATTTATCACTAACTAATACGTTGTTACGATAAATAATTGAAAATAATATTTCTATAAATTGATATAGAAATGTTGGAATTCCAGTAAAGCACTTTAAGAATGTTAAAAATTGAAATCATCTCTTTTATCATAAATATTTCTATGTAATTTATAGTCCTTAATACACAATAATACATCCAAGTAATTAGTTTTAACTGGATTACTATTAATTTTAATTAGCTTTAAATATTCCGGATAAAAATTAATATTGAGGTTAAAATTATTATTTTTACCAAAAATAATTAGGTCATCTATGTATCTAAATATGTAATAATCATTATTAATAATATAATTATTTTCGTAAAAGTGTAAATATAAATTAGCCAAACTATTGCTCCTTGAGGCAAACCTTTGATTTGTTTGTACAGAGAACCATTAGAATTAATGTAGTTTTCTTTTAAGACTAAATTTATTAGATTTTTGTAAATTAATATTAAGGTGATAATTTCTATGATTATCTAAAATTACCCTAATTATATCATTGATATTAATGGAATTAAAAAGATCTTCAAAGTCATAACTATGAACTGAATAAATATTTTTATTTTTAAAAAATCTATAATTTCTTTACTATTTTTAATTATAGCTTTATTACATTGCTTATTGATGAATTCTTGTATAATATTATGCAGCATTTTACCTGAAGCAGTGATATAAGTTTTAAAGCCATTTGTTACTGTTCTAAATTTAACAGGATTTTTATGAAATTTAGGTGTTAAAATATATATATGGAAACTTAATCTTATGAATGGAAACACCCAATTTTTTATATATAGCAGTAATTCGATTAGTAATTTCTTTATCTGACAAGTCCAATCTATTGAAAGATTCATCGTTTAAAAAGTGTTCATTAATCATATTATTATAAAAATATTTACAAATTATAGCATAATTACCTGGCACTTTATCTATGTAAACAATGATAAAATTCTTTTGTAAATCAAAAATTTTCTGTTTTACATCTTTATAAGTAAGTACTGATTTAGAACGATAGTTAAATTTCATCAGGTCTTTTAAAATATTGTACTTAAATTCATCAAATGCCCCCCTCTAAAGGCAAACCATATTTAACTGCAGATTTAAAATAAAATAATAATTGTAATAAAATTATTTATATCATTATTAATTTGTTTTTTAACGGTATTATTGTTGTTAGAAATTGTTAATCTAAAACTAGTGCCTTTACTCATGATATCGTTTAAAATTCTGTCCTTGATTATATATATATTGCCTGTTACTACATGTTTGTGATAGCTATCAATAAATTCATGATAGTTCTTACATTTACAGTCATCTATGTCAAGAGAAGGTGAGCTATTATTGTAATTAAAGATAAATCTGCCCATCGTTTTATTATATTTAAAAGCTTTTTTAACAATTACATTCTTAACAGGAAAAAGTGATAAATGTCTATTAATTACACTAGAAAAATTAACTTTATCAAATGTATTATTCATGAATTAATAAGTGCAATATTCTGTAGTAGGTTTATTAAATTTATCAATATTTATATTGAATTTATTAACTAAAAAATTATTAATGTCTTTAATGTTGTGAACTGCATGACACACCTTAAAGCACTCATTATTTAATATTTCATCCACCAATACAATTTCCTTTTTATTAAGACCAAACATAAAGTATTTGATCCGCTTGATATTAAAGTTTATTTCAAAATCATCTATAATAACTTTAATATTATCAATTAAAGATTTCTTATCTCTGCTTTTCCTTTTAATTCTTTTGCTTCTGGAGTTTCTTTTAGAATTCTTATCTGAATTGGGAGCGGTATAAAAAAATTCTTATATATATAGTGTATTTGCTATTAAATTATAATAAATTTTGTAGGCCTTTTTCTTTCCTCGCCACACCTACGCCACTCGGTGGACCGCAACATCTTGAAAAAATTATAAGTTGCCCGTACCATGGAAAAATCTGCCCACCGCTGATATACAGTCTTTATCTATTCATTTAAAAGATTCACTAGAAAATACCAGTGTTCGAACAGATCCACAAAAAAACCCACAACTAAAAAAAAACTTTTTTTCATCAAATTTATTTACAGTTTCTATCTTGAGAGATATAATAAATATGCCCCTCTTTTATTGCGATAAACAAAATTTGCGTTTTACATTTCGAGTGTAGTATTTACTTATTTGTACAGATTTTACCTCTAATGCACAAGTTATAGTTTAAATTTAAAACAAAAACAAAAAAACACAGCGTAGACTATACACATATTAAGAAAACGCAAAAAATGACCAGTATTCTAAGATAATCGTATTCTTTCATATAGAGGAAAATGTCAAGGTTGAAATTGGGACGGATCTATACGCGTCTATGACTAACCCCTTGGGGACTATTCTGGGGAAATAGTTTGACCAACCAACTT
The DNA here is from genome assembly GCA_019973975.1 of Trichonephila clavata. NCBI lineage: Eukaryota > Metazoa > Arthropoda > Arachnida > Araneae > Nephilidae > Trichonephila > Trichonephila clavata. The sequence continues at coordinate 4,287 of BMAO01004249.1, read as the reverse complement.
TCACCGAAGGAAGTAAACGTGATCATGCAAATTAAGTATATTATATACACTGCTGGCCACCGTAAATGTAACACCAAGAAAGACAAGAGATAGCACAACAAAATTTATTTTGTAGATAACATGTTGACCAAGTATCAAATGATTAAAATTTATAGACTTCTGGGAAGTGTGGTTCCTGCCAGAATCAGTAGTTCGATCCATTGTTCGAGATCACCGCTGCCACACGCCTCGGCATTGATTCAAAGAGACTTTGGATGTGTTCTTCGGGTACAGCAGACCAAGCAGCTTCCACACGTTGACAAAGTTAATCTGGTGGGGCAGCTGGGGGTGTAATCTGGGTCAATCGTTCAGACACCATGGACCACATATTTTCTATCGGCGAAAGATTCGGAGAGCGAGCCGGCCAGGGAAGCAATTCAATCTGGTGATTGACGAAGAACCTTTGGACAATGCGTGCCACGTGTGGTCGCGCATTATCCTGTTGAAATATGGCTGTGGCCAATCCTTGAAGGTAAGGAAGGACAACTGGCTCCAACACCTCGAAAATGTAGCGCTGGCTGTTTAAAGTACCGGCAATGCGTACTAGAGGAGTTCGAGAGTGATATCCAATACCGCGTCCCATACCATATTACCTGGTGCAGGACCAGTGTGGCGGTGCATAACGCAGCTGTTTAGCATCCTCTCTCCACAGTGTCTCCAGACTCGAATCCAACCATCGTGATGTTGCAGACAGATGCGTGACTCGTCAGTAAAGACAACTTCATTCCATTCTGCCGCCCACATCCTTCTTTCATCGCACCATTGGCGGCGGAGACGTTTGTGGTTCTGCGTCAAGAGTAGAGCAAGCAATGGACGTCTTGCGGACAGACCACTCTGCTGTAAACGGCGTCGAATGGTATGCGTAGACACGGAATGATGCGTTACAAACTCAATGTGCTGTGCTATGGTTCGTGATGTGACTGAGCGATCCGTCACTGCCATGCGCTTAATTTGCCTGTCCTCACGTGAAGTGGTGCACTGAGGTGGATGCGATCGAAGTTGAGTTCGATAAAATTACTGCCTTATCAGGAGAGGAGAGACGGGATTTTGAAGAACCAATATAGTAATAAAAGCATTTTTTTTTTTTGCCACCTAAACCTTCCTTCTTCAGTTTAGTTGCCGAATGATTATAATTGCGAACTCGTGATCGTCATGGGTTCGTGTCCTGGTGTCACTATAGACCCATACAGTAAATAGTGGGGCTGATGTAAGTTAAATATATCCGTATGGAAGTCTGGAGAGTGGGGTTCCAGCTAATTTGTCCTCCTCATCACTATATTGAGATCATCTATCACTCGTCACTATATAAGCCATCTTTTTTTTTCACGATAAAGTAATGTTGAAAACTAAAACTTAAGTTTGTCAGTTTAAACCTATTAAATATTCATCATACCTAATAAAGAACCCCTAATTTTTTTTTTCAATAAATTGTATTGATCTGTCAATAAATAAGAGAGCAACCAGAAAAAAAATGACTTCTATTTTCCATAGGCAGATGCCCTTTGTAAACTTTTCTAATGATAATACTCTCGACACGAATAAAGTAACAAGAACATAAAGACAGTCAGTCCCAAAACAGTTTAATTAATTGAGAGAAAGTAAAAATCCTCACACTTCCAGGAACGCTGATTACTTTGAACTCACACTAAAATAATTAATCTTTCAGTGATAGAATAAACTATTTGTTGTAAAAATGTCATGGGTGTGTATCGTCCATTTTTCTTTCAGTTGCACCATCGAAACCAAAATGCACTTGACAAGGTGGCGTCAGTTATCCTTAATGATTCTGTTTTCACAAACACTCTGCTTTCTTAAGAATGGGGAATTCCCCAATTAGTTAATTTATTCTCCCCAAGATTCCTTTCCCGGAAAAATTTAAGAAACATTTTGAGATTTTTAACAAAAGATAATTAGTCTAATAGAAAATAGTTTTATTCTCTAATAGTTAATAATTTAAGACTTTTTAATTTATATTTCACGTGGTTTTAATAAATCACAAATTTGTTTATCAATCCTTTTACTTCAGAACTTTCGTTTAAAATTTTAATAAAAATGTGCCAAATCCAATTTTTTGCTTACTACACGAGAAACTAGGGAAAATACAATGATTATTACATACGTATATATTTTTCAAGCCCCCAATTTAAACATTTTATCCCTAGCAAACAGAAAAGGTACTCATTAACCATTGACAAATTTTAGCGAATTTCTACCAATTATTTTAGGTGAATTTCAACAATTTTTATTTTCAGGGGCGATGGTAAATTTTAGCTAGTCAGATAGAGGTTGTTTTAACTCGTAATATCTTTGTCGATTATTATCTGTCATTCAAGTAATCTTTGGCGATGAGATTAATATACATAAGTACTCAGAACATATCAAAATAATAAAAAATAAATAAATAAAAATACTAAAATCATTAGTGCATTGAAATTTCAAGTTTTTTTTTAACTGGTCAGTTTTTAAGGTTTTTCTAAATAAGGTTTTAGAGAACAATCTTTGTAAATAAAAATTACCGAAAGCTTTAATTAAAAAAGATTGCGGAGCGATTAAACGCTTATTTTAGTTTTAAAACAACATAAATTATTAATTTCAACAGAAAAAATCGTAAACACGACAAGAAAAGTTTAATCTTCTAAATAAAACGTCTTCAAATTTAATCAAAACTTTTATCACACAATTTTTTAAAAAATTTAAAATAAATTATAAAATTATAGTTTATGAATTCAAAATTTATATATATAATAAATACACTCATGTCCATAAATTAAGGATAATGAAGTTCAGGCAAAGAAAGAGACAGAAGAAAAACAAATTTGACTTACTTGTAAAGTCTATTTATTAAACAAAAGGTAAAGAGCAAAAATGATGCTATATGTTTGACATAATTAATAAAATTGCGATTTTTACTCCCTGGAGCAAATTTCAAAAAAGAACCTATTTACAAAAAACAGTATGACATGGTTAGTATGATGGTTAATACGGAGTATGTCTTTAGGACGATGCAATACAGGCCTTACAACGCCTACGCATGCTGAGTATCAAATTATCAATCTGATCTTGGGAAATGTTGCACCACTCATCAAGCAATGCCCTCCGAAGTTCCGGTAGACAGGTGGGAGGAGGTTGACGGGCTGCAATTCGTCTTCCAAGCATATACCACACATGCTCTATTGGATTCAAGTCCGGTGAGTATGCTGGTCAATCCATACGGGTGATATCCTCCGATTGAAGGCATTCGTCTACAATGTTTGCACGGTGAGGACGGGCGTTGTCATCCATAAAGAGAAATTCAGCACCCATGGCGCCCCGAAACAAACGTACATGTGGTTCCAGAATGACATCCCGATAGATGTGGCCTGTCATCGTTACACTCTGAACATGCAGGTCAGTTCTGAAACCAAGAATAATTCCTCCCCAAACGAGCCATCCTGCACCACCGTAACGGTGTCGTTCAATGGTGTTCTCTTGGTGGTAATGGGTACCTGGCGCTCTCCATATGAAAGTCCGGCGAGAATCAGACTACAAACTAAACCTGGACTCGTCGGAAAACATCACACAAGACCACTGTCGCGGTGTCCACAATGCATACTCTCTACTCCAGGTTAATTGCAGTAGACAGTGAGTTGCGGTGAGGGGAACACATCTGACAGGCCTACGAGCATATAGACCAATGTGCCCTAAGCGTCTGTACACGGTCTGCTTTGAAACTGTCGTACCGGTAGCTGAAGAGAGCTGACAAGATAGGTCTGATGCTGTGCTCCGTCTGTTTCTTTTGGTAGTAACTGCCAAATACCGGTCCTCATTCGGCGTTGTAACTCGGGGGCGACCTGTGCTGTAACATCTACTCACATTACCATCATCTTGGAATCGTTGCCAAAGCCTGGAGATGACACTCTAGGCGAGTCCAAGTTCCTCGGATACTTCCAGCTGGGTACGTCCCCATTCCAGTCGTCCGATAATTCTACCACATAAAAAATCATCCAAATGCTTCCTTTGTGCCATAACTATGCGGTTATTGCCCTGAAAGGCTTTTATAGCGCTTGTGAACAATTTTACTTCTTTGCCACCATTCCTTATATACCCCTCTCTTACACTCTCGTCATTGTGACGTACTATCCGCGCCATCTGGTGGTTTCCTGTAATTTGCATATTCTTCTTCAAGATGTGTGTGATAATTCTACAGGTGAAATTTTTATTTTAGAGTTCAATTTCTGTGTGATTCTGAATTATCCTTAATTTATGGAC
>BMAO01004248.1:0-46085 GCA_019973975.1 Trichonephila clavata | reverse complement strand
TGATTTAATTTTAATTTAATTAATGAATTATAATTAGAAAAACTGTATTAACATCAAGTGTCATCCAGTACAAATTTAAAAAGATTTATTTGAACCTAACTGAATGAATAGAAAATATTTTATTAAAGATTGAAAATTTGAACAAGATAAATGTTACATAAATATATAGAGAGTGAGATAAAATAGTATAAATTCAGAATAAATTAATCTTTATTAAATTCTAGCATATTATTCACTAATACTCGCAAACCAAAATCGAAAAATTTACTAAAAAAAAAGCTATTAGTGATTTTGTAACGGGTCTATTCGCGATTCTACTAATAATCCCCTTGGGTAAAATATATATTTTTTAAATGTTATTTCAGTGGAAATCTGCTTTTTGAGAAGAAGACTTGGTAGTGTGTAAATTAGAACTTATGTTTAAGTGTTAGTCGTAGTGCAGGTGAGATGAGAGTTGAAAGTTGAGACAGTAAAAAACATAGTGTTAGTGACCGGAGGTCGTGCAGTTAATTCAAGTGAAATATTAATCAACTATTGAAGCAAGAGTGTCCAATCTATCAGATAAGTGCTCTTATTTCGAGTATATTTGATTGATTACGGTAGATTGCTCCTCAGGTTTACTGATAAAAGTGCATTCTCAAACAAGTTGTTTAAGACAATTAAGTGACATACTAATAAAGTTGCGTTAAATTAAAAATGGCTGATCTTTGCTCGAACCCTACAACACCCATGATGAACGGAACGCGATGATTTCTTAATTAAACTGGTGTTAATATTATGCGCCCTGCACAAACCAAAAAAATAAATAAATAAAAGTGTATGTTTTAACAAAATGATGTATTTCTATTAGAGTCGATGAAATAGCCGTGAATATGAGAAATCAGCAATTTCGTAATTTCAAGCACTCTTTGTTGCAATTGATGAAAGTACAGATGTTCGAACTATCGTTCAGCTGGAAGTTTTTATTCGCGGATGCGCTGTTAATTTGAAAATAAATATAAAAACTTTTAGAAATCATTTCTTTGTAATATACAGGCAGTGGAGCTGATATTTTGGATGTACTTAAGAAACTTTAAAAGAAGTCTTACACTGCTGGACACACAAAATCCAACACCCTGAAGGAAGCATGCAAGCCATATGAAATTTACATCACGCGTTGAGGGCGATGAAAAATGCAAATCATTATCATTATAGCCAGACGCACATCACGGGTGACCATAGTGCCAACCGCAAGCGCTATATAAGGGGAGAATAGATTGACAATTTGAAGTACGGCAATTGTTTTTTGTTCGTTCATTTTTACATAATTTGTATAACTATGCTTTCTGAAAGATATCGAGTGGCTTTTGACAAAGTTTTTGAATTCGACTGAGGAAGAATAGTAGCCTATATCGATTGCAAATTATCCTTCAGAGAAATAGATCAATGTGTTGGTCGAAACCAAGCAACTGGGACGCGGATATGACATCACTGGATGCAGGAGGAACCAATGTATCGACGGGGCTGATAGCACCCACCTCGTTGCACCACTGCCCATGATTACAGTCAAATTGTGCGTATGACAGTGATGGATCATGCAGCTGTATATCCCGAACCATAGTACAACAGATTCAATCGGTTACGCATTATTTGGCGTCCACTGGTATCATTTGACGCCGTTTGCAGCAGAGAGGAATATCCGCAAGGCGTCCATTGCTTCATTTACACTTTACAGGAAGCCACAGACGTTTGCGCAACCAATAGTGCTATGAACGGTGGACATGGACCACAGAATGAAACGGCATTGTGTTTTCTAACAAATCCCGTTTCTGCCTGCAACATCACTTTAGTAGGATACAAGTTTAGAAACATCGTGGTGAGAGGCTGCTGAACAGTTGCGTTATGCATCTCTACATCTGCCCCCGTTATTATGATTTGGGTGTGGTATTGTGGATTTCACTGCCACACCTCTTTAGTGCGCTTTACCGTTACACTGAACAGCCAGTGCTACAACTATGACGTGTTGGAGCCCGTGGTCCATACAGCGTTTTCTATCAGCCATATTCCGACAGGATATTGCACGGCCACACGTGGCACGCAATGTTCAAGAGTTCTTCTTTACCCATCAAATTGAATTACTTCCTTGGCCTGCTTGTTCTTCCAATCTATCACCAATTGAAAGAGTGTGGTCCATATTTGCCCAACGACTGGTCCGGGATACCCCCCCCCCCGCTGCTTCACCAGATCAACTTTAACAATATTAGGAAGTCAAATGGACTGCTGTATCCCAAGGATACATCCAAAACCTCTTTGATTCTATGCCGAGGCGGGTTGCAGTGATTGTAGCCAACAATGATGGCAGCTTCGATAACAACTTATTTTGCATCAACACGTCACAAGAGGCTGTAATTTTAATCGTTTGATCTTTGTACAACATTTTATCTGCCAAAAAAGTTCGTTGTGATATTTCTGACCCTTCTTGGTGTTGCATTTTGTGTGACCAGTAGTGATGTTAACATAGGAAAAATTGGTTTACATTGCAACTGATGGGGCACTAACTATGACAGGCATTACAAAAAAGTAGTTGCAAGATTGAAAGAAATATGGCAGCATGGTAATAATAATTTTGAACAATTTCTTTGCATTTAACAGCAAGTACTGCACTCAAAAGTTTTGAATATCTCTCGGACATGTTTTAAAAAAGTCACCAAAATTGTAAGTTATATTTGAACACAAAAAACTAATCCTTGTCAGTTTGTTTGCACTCTTCTGGAAGATACAGAATATATATACACTGATCAAACATATTATAAGGAAGTTTGTGGCTTTCGAGTTATAAAGTTATAAGCGATTGGGTTAGTTAGAGCCTATTTTAATCCACCTATTTACCACCACGAATTTCAATAATTTTTTTTGTCTTCTACCTGAGTGATAAGATTGTCAAGCTAGCTACCCTTCTTTTTTATCTTTTAAACATGACATCGTTATTAATGATCGTTAGTTAGTTTCGTTTGGTCATTACCGTTCAATACTACCAATTGGTAATAAGCTTTCTCACTCCTACTAACTAAATAACAAAGGCAATAGAGTATTTTGCCTCATTTCTCAGCTTGATTGCTAATTGATAACTACGTAGCAATAATGGTTGTTGTTTAGGTTAAGTATAATCCAATGCTTAATTGTTTTTTTCCCTTCTATGGAAGTAAAAGGACAAAAGAAAGTTATTGAATAATAAGTTCAAGAAAGTTTAATTGGTGCCATGTATGAATGTTCCGAAATGTGGGAATAGTATACGTCTGCAAGAAAGAAAGAAAGAATGCAATTGATGTTAATGAATGGAGAGGCCATTTGAAAGTAGATTAACATGATGTGAGTTAGAACATGAGGGAAGGTACATATCTGTCAAGCAAAAGTCATTTGAGTATTTGGACATTTTGATTGTTACGTGATATTAGTTTGGAAGTGTTATGAATGAATTTTTACTGAAAGAGATGCGAATTTATAAATATGCAGTGCTTGAGTGATATAGGTTTTGTCAAAATGTATGCATGATTTATTCTCCTAAGAATACTCGTAATATCTAATTAAAAAACTGAATTTTACAGAAATTTGTTCTTAAAGGCTTAACATTTGTCGTTTTCCAATATCGATTTCATATCTTTCAGAATATTCTAAATTTCGTTTTTTTAGAAGTTTTTCATTGAATTGTTCCATTAGTTTTAAAAGTTTGTGTTTTTTTTGTCCAACAATTTAGTATCTTTAGGATATCATTAATTTCTTATTTTTGAAAGCAAAATTTTTAATGAATTTTTCTTACTGTCCTAAGATTTTCTCGTTTTTTTTTCTATTTCACACATAACGTCTTGCTTATCTGAGTTCCCATGGTGTCGATTCAGAAAGAAGCACGTTGTCCCTACTTTGGCACGGTTTGAAAAAATATGTGCCAAGGGATGGGCTATAATATGAGTTGACCAATGGACAATGGGTAAAAGACCTGGATTTTTCATTTAAAATTACAAGTCATTTTATTCAACTTATTCTTAAGCTTCAAGGAAAAAAATCATGTGGTTACTGAGCTATTTAAAAATATTAACGCTTTCAAAGCAAAAATCATTTCGAATAGAAAAGAATAGAAAATGTACAAAAACCTCACGAAATAAAATTGTTAAAGAGAGAATTCAATCAAAATTTTCTGACTTTAAAAGCTGTGAATCAGAGTTTCATCTTTTTACTTCACTTCTATCGATCGATATTTAAATCGTTCATGAAAACTTACAAATGGAATGAATTGAAACTAAACGCTAAACGACGGATTCCCAGAGGAAAACAATATAATTATAAGCCCTTTTGGAATGACAACCTTTCTCTGTTGAAAGACCAAATGTTACAATCACGCTCTATTGCTGAATAACCCTAAGAAACAAAAGGTGATCGTGAATGGAGAAGAAATATTGCAATCCTATGTAGAGAAATTAACGTGGAAAAGCGTGATTCTTTTCATAAATTTATTAGTGTTATTAACTGAAATCCAATATAATTTTTTTTAGTTTCACAAAAATGTATGGAAATAAAAATTCTTTATTTATGTATATATTTATCTTCAGTTTTCTAAAATGTTATAATTTGTTACGCGTATGGCTAAGTTCTGAGTGAGTGAATGAGTGAATATTAACGTCACACTGTTCAGCTATACACGAGGACTTTTGGAGACTGGCCGCGTAATTTTGAACCATCGTCATGTGACGCGGACGACACCTGAGCCGGCATCCCCCTCTCCTAACTACCACACCACACCAGCGGGAGGGCGTTTGAGCTCTCGACAAATTTAACGTGCATCGCTCCCATACACGGCGGGTTTTCAGTGGTACTGGGCTCGAACTCATGACACGCTAGCCATGACCACTTGGCTACCGCGGCCACGGCTAAGTTTAAAATAATTTATGCGAGCAGCTGTTTTCTTTAATGAAAAATAATTCAGAAAGGACTAGATTAATTCCAGTTCAATCAATATTTATCATCAATCTTAAAAATCACATTTCAATATATTAACCAAAGTGATTATTTGCATTAAGAAAAACGATGTTTCATATATTCCATAAAAAGTAATATATTTCAACTGTGTTTGTTCGTCTAATTATTATTTTCTTATATAAAACGTAATACTTATAGTTTAAATTAAGAAAACAATATGAAAAATATAAAGTAACATTGTATATATAATATACAATACATTGAGTTTGACATTGAATCTAATTAACAGAAATGCATAAAATAATCATTCTAAAAACCGCATTTTATTAGTTTTCAGTGCATGGGGCTCCCAATTAGATATAAAATAGATCATATGTGGAGCATCTTATCATATGTGTTTGACATTCCTGTAGTAGAACACAAAAATGTGAAATATGAAAAGCAACAAAATAGAATCAGTGCAGTTGAAAATTCAAAAATAGCATATGAGTAAAATTTGAAATAACATAATGTGAACTGGCTAAGAAAGTTTTAATATTAATGACCATTTAGTGGGTTTGCGGGCAAATCTATGTGTGTTGTCAAGACTGATCCTGGAGAGCCGGCTGCCTTCGTTCAAAGACCTAATGTGCGCCGCCCTTCTAGAGAATTTTCAGATTTTGACTAATACGTAAAGCTATAAACTCATATATACTTGTATAAGAATAAAAAGTGAAAAGAAAATTAACACACACAAAGATTAAAATAAAATTTAAAGTGGAACACTTCATTTTTGGCCCAGTAATAGGATATAATAATGACAAAATACTTTAACAAAATCATAAGCAAACAAAAATATTAACTTAGAAATAAAAATAGATATTTTATAACTACAAATGCGAAAAAGAAAATATAATCTACTAAAAAAATACAAAAGCATTCTCGAATAAAAAGTATTTAAATAAGTTTTTCTAAAAAGGCTCCCAATAATTAACTATTAAATTACTTTTCTTGCTTTCTGAAAAGCAAATTTGTCAATAACTTAAATGAAATCAATTTTTCAGAGATTTCGTATTCTATAGAGATGATGGACAAATCTGAACTCCTTCTGTCAAATTATTCCTCTAGTAATTTTTTAATTCTTAATTAACTAAAACTTCTCTCTTTCAATTGAAGCCGCAGAAAAACAGGTAGAGTTCAAAGAAAATTTTTATAGCTACAGCAATATTGGGGGGGGGGGGAAGACGACATAATTTTTTACCATAATTTAAAATATCGTAATTAACTGTTTTTTCCTAGAAAAAATATCTTTGAATGAAGTTATTTCATTAAAGCAGTGCTTTTTAAACTTTCAACCTTTGCGACCCTATCTTATTTCATAATTTTCATCATGCCCTTTCATGCAATAATAATTTACTTTGACGTGCTAAGGCTACAATTTGATTATAATTATATATCGTAAAAATTTTCAAGATAAGTATTAAATTTTTCATATAATTTTGTATATCACAAGTCCACGGGAGACTGAAGTAATAATTAAACCTGTTTTTAATTTAATAGTGATAAGTTATTTATACCAAATACATTGTCTACTACTGATACATTTATAACTATATCAGTATAAAAGAATACCTTTTTTATTGTGTCAGAACGTATTTTTTTTAACTTCCTTTCAGTACATTTTAATATTAAAATTTTTTACCTCGATGTGCTCCCACAATTCATGTAGGTTTATCACGCCCCCTGCAGGCGTGATAATCCTACTGTTTGAAAAGCGCTGCTTCAAAGAGATGTATACCTCTATATTTTTCACAATACATTCTTTATTCTGTACCTGTAGCTTAATACATGACCCCGATAACCAAGCGCTCAACGTCATAGACTGGCGTGTCATGAGTTCGGTACTAGCACCGCTGAAGACTCACCATGTAGATGACCAATGCATATTAAACATTGGCGTGTAAAAGGTTAAATATGTCAATTCTAAAACGTTTCCCCCTTTTTTGTTTTGTTTTTAAAATTAGAAAAATAGTTCTACCTCAGGTATTGTCCTCGTCACTTGATCATGGTTCAAAATTACAAAGTCTATCACCTATAGACCTCATGTAGTTTTATAGAGGGATGTTAACAAATGCACTCACTTGGAAGTATTGTGAAACTCATACTGAAAGCGGAATATCGAATAGCACTCAGACAATGAGGTAAATATATCATTTACCGAAGAGATCACGTAATCAAAAATTGCAAAATAAAATGCAGTCTTGAAGTATTGGAAGGGATTTGAAACTGTCTCCTCACTGTCTTCGCAATCAAATAAACGGATATTTTGCATGAACGTTGAGGTGGGAAATTAGGGATCAATACTTAAATCTCTAACAAGTATTATTGCTGAATTGACAAACAATTTAAAATTATTGTCAGATATTTGGGAAACTAAATATTTTTTTAAAATTATCACAGCCTTCAATGATTAATTCATAATTTTGAAGCCTTTTAATCAATGCATCAATCCTTGATAATAAATCATGCCAAACAAAAATTGAACACTAAAATTCAAATGTTTCATAACTTAATTCTTGATTCAGTACCAAATTTGTTTCATGTCTACGGTGGTATCTTTAATTAAGGTATTTATTGCGGTAATAAGGTTGTTGTGCTTTTGTTTTAGAAGTCTGATAGTATTGGTACATTTTTACCACCTCATTTCACTTATCGATTTTAAAATTAAGATTTTTCACGTGTTTTTTTTAGTAAATCTTATCGATATAAGGACACAGAAAAGTAATTGCATACCTCTTGTACCCATGTCAGGAAAATCAGAAAATCCACCACTGGAGCTGGTAGCGTCATTAACGTCGGGATTTAATATATGAGCGACACGCGGCAAGTAAATTGCTCCAGAATTTATACCGAAAGTCCTTTCCTGAAGCCCTAAATTTTTCTCCATCATGTTCAATCCTTTGTCGTAGATCTGATCCCGTATATTCTTAACTTCGAGCTGCAGAACATGTAACAGCTATTCTAATAGAAAATTGCATGGTATTAGTTACTGGAAGAAATTCTAAAATACCTGCCTTACCATCAGTACACTTCTAATTACAAACCATTTTTGTTCTGTGTCACTAAAATCTGGTGTAAAATCGAGAATTATAGTGTAATATATGGCTTTTTTGACAATGTTGGTTATCTCATTATACATAAACTCGGCTAAAATATTAATTATTTCCTTTTGTAAAAGTAGTGTGCAATAAGTAGTGTGTAACATGTGTTTTGTTTTTACATTTATTGACATTATTAAGATGTTTGGAAATAACTGGATCAAATTTTGCCCAAACATCCCGACTGTCTTTAAAAAATAAGCATTATTTCTGTGATACAATTTCTTACTAAGTCCTCTGAATGACGAATTTTGACTGGCTAAAAATTGTGCTTTAGCAATTATTCTTTCAATAATGACATGCTATAGCTTTTTTCTCTTGTTTGAAAACATTTTGTTCCACACGAGTAATACAATTTTTTTTCAGCTCATCTTTAGTTCGCCCTACAATATAGAGTTATTTGTTTTAGAGTATTTTCATGCTGGTTATGCAAATATTGTGAGACCAATCAGAAAAGGATGTACTTACAAATTATATTATAAAAATATCTTTACTAAACAATTTATATGCAAAAAAAATACGATTTAGTTTTATGAAATAGCAGAGTCACAATTTATTTTCTTCCCATTCATTTAAGTTTCTTTGTAATATAAGGAGCTACATTTTCCACCATTATCATCGACCAGAAATTTAAAACTTGCTACTTGTTGGGACCCTATTCTACTAATAAATCAACACATTTTGTACAAATGTTAAGCCAAGTACACTCTTCACTCTCAAATTCACATTTGACTTCACTGGGAATGGGACTGATTGATGATGTTTCCAATTCATCTCTTTCATCTTTTATTTCTGTTTTTCATTGCTATGTTGTGAAGCTCTTGATTCGCCTATTTTATTATATAGTATCTTGTTACATTTGTGTGGAGCTTTTAAAAAAACATAATACTCACGATTTTTTAATATAGTACTAATATTAATAATACTTTGTAAATATTGAAGTGTTTTTCGAACATTTTTCGTAAAGAAAATCATTTAATCAAAATAAACTGCAAGATTTTTTTCAAATAACTTCATACCGAATAGTATACACAAAAAGAAACACGGGCATTGTTTATTAAGCATTTTAAAACTATAAATACAAAATTCTTACTTCTTTCCTCTATTTTGTTTTCCTAAATCGTAAGTCTATTATTAAATTGGAAATTTTTAATTTCTACATTTAAATATTGATTTCTAACACTCCTATGTCTTAGGTAGTTTTAACCATATTAGATATTTTCTTAAAGCAAATTTCACAAAAATCATTTTTGAGACGTCTTTATTAAGCATCGATCTTCAGTGTACCGCTATTGCCGCTGATAAGCAAATAAATTATAGAGTTTAAAAAAACTACAAAAACACGCTTTTATAGTCAATCGAACAAATAAAAGTAAAATGCAATTCATAATATAAGAATAAAATGATTAACGGTTAAATTGATATCATTGTGGTAAAAGCGTCACGTGCTTTGTACTACATTTTTACATTAACTCTGCATTTCGGAGTAGAACCAGTAAACATTTATAACAATTAATGTCGATCAACCACGCTTTTACCACAATGACATTAATTTTCTCGTTAGTCATTTTATTCTTATATTATGAATTATTTTTACTTTTTAGTTCGAGAAGCTATTTTTTAAAATTAATTTATTAACAAAAATCATCATGCTCCCCCTTGCATAACATGAGGCTTACAGATATAAGTGGTAACACAATTATATAATTTAAAACAGAATTAAAAATACACTCTCTTAAGATAAAAATATAAAATAAAAAGGAAGGGAGGAAATACACAAATATAAATAAGGGGATGTACCAATAAAACTTTAAAAAACTATACAGTAAACAAATTTTCTTAAGACATTAAGACTTTTAGAACAACAAAGACAAAACAGGTGGCCAGGAAATACCTAAAAGTTTCAACTCCTTTTTAAAGTTTTCTCCTTTACAAAAAAATGTAGGTTACAGTACTACAAAACATGTTCCGCAGTTTCAGCAATCTGACCGCAAAAATAAATATCACAACCAATTAAATTAAACCTAGACAAATAGCTGTTAAAGTTCCCACGTCCTGCTAGAGAGAATCTTGTAACTTAAAATCAGTAACAAATTTCTTACATTTTAGCCGTTGATAAATGGTCGAAAAAACTTTTTAATCCATAAAGCTTTAAGCGAGGCCAAGAATTTGGTGTTCCAAAAGGAAAGAGTTTCGAGAAAATATAAAAGCGTGTTTTTTAGTTCTTTTTAAATTATAATTTATTTTTCATTTTTTTTTATTTCGATCTACAACATGAGCATGTTTTTCAGTTTCTTAAATTATCATTTTTTCGTTGATTAATTAATCATTTTATTTTGTTGTATTTGTATTAACCATGAACCTTTTCGCCTTAGGGTTGTAACTTAATCTTTTAGTCTCCAAATCTGGAAATGAGAAATCGTTTATCCTGATGATTCAGATCAGGACAATAGTACAAAGTTAAAACATTATTGTATTGCCATCGGTCCTTGACAGTAGCGCACACAGGCATTGTTCAAGAGAGGAGTTCCATCTGACCTTATAAAGTGGGTAAAATACGAGTTCAAAGATTACGTTGCATACAGTAAAGCTAATAAATGATTGCTAAAAAAAAATTTATTGCGATATTGTCGACTCTGCCACGAATTTTGCTATCAAACGAAGAATGTGTATAAAGAGTAGATATTAATGAAGAATGAACCAATACATTGTGCACTAACATTTTAAACTATGCTATATTGTCGAGAAATTGGTACTTATTTTGATTTTTCAATATTCATTTAAAATTCAGCATATTTATTCACCTTATTAAAAGTTGTATTGAGAAATTCGTGATAAAATTTTGTATGATGTATAGCTGTTTTGGCCGATCGTATTATTTGGCCGGTAATTAAAACACATACCAATGCACAATATTTTCTTCCATTTTTTTAGAAGCCGTATCGTAGCTTTGAAACTTAATTACTATCAGGGAAAAAAATAAAATGGGTTGCTCATCTCATTCAACTACATTTTTTGGGGAGCATAAAAGTAGCTTTGGAACATCCACACCATTAAAATTCGAAAGTAAACAAATGTATCTGTCAGTTTATTTAGCTATGTGAGACTTTCTCATGAATCTTTGTACGCTAAAACACGGCCAAGTCCTAAAAGATGGGAAATAAGTCGAGGAATTCCTTTTGACAACTTAAATTCCTAAATTACAATTCGTTAAAATATATTAATTACAAACTTTAAAATGAATTATTGGCCTTCTTCAGAGATCCGAAGGACGTTAGGAGGGACACTTTCTGATTTCTCAGTCGATTTTAAACCGACAATCTTTCTTACTATTCTAAAATCAGACAAAAAATAATTCTGGAATCTAACAAACAGTTTATTTTTACAAAACACGGTACAATGTTTCTTACAAAATAACGATATTTTACATTTTTTTGAAAATGAATAAGCTTTGGTGCATTTACACGGACATATTTCATTAATTACTCTGATTAATCTTAATGAGATTAATCTTAACTCTAATTAATCGGATTAAATTATAAGCTCCTCTCTAATTAATCTCATCATCATGGTTAATTGAGCTTACGTCTTTAAAAGGTGTACACTTTTCTGTCTTAGACCAGGGGTCTGCAAATTTCGGCTCGCGAACCGCGTGTAGAACCGCTCTTTACAAAGACGGTTTTGGCTTATCAGAGTTCTGCCTCTATGTGTTATTAAAAATAATTATGTCCAGTGAAAATTATAATTTTCAATAATTTCAAGCAATAATTATTGCTTTTCTTTCTATTGAATACTTTTTTCTGTATTTGCATATACATTTTAACATTTGATAGATTTATGACAACTCTGCATTAAAGGAATTTCCATTAACGAAGATTGTAGAGAATCTGGGAAAATATTAGAACATGCATTGCCAATTTTATATGAAAAAGTTGTAGGTTATGCATTTGGCAAATAAACTTTTTGGGAAGAGACGATTAAAGCTAACTTAATTATAAATGTAAGCATGAAATTACAAAACCTTACACTTATGGGTTTCTTTTGATATTGAAATTTTTTCACTAAGGTTGAAACTTTAATTCTCCGAACATTGTGAAATATTGACCACGGTTTTGAACCGTAATATTTTTCACTCCGATTTTCTCGATCCGGTTCAACTAAAAAAAAAAAGGAAAAGAAACGAGCCTTACAGTAGTTGCATATGATGTGTAACATCTGAAACGTTATCGTGGTAAATACGCAATAGTGATTTTAATCCTGAAAAAAATAAATCGGGTATGATTGGAAATAATTTTCTATCGAATAATTATATCTTTAACGAAAACTTTATTTAATTAACACAAGGAGTAATGCAATTTTTCATCAAAAATATTTATTCTTGTTCAATTTGGGGAAGAGCGGAGACAATAGATTTATGAAAACTAAAATATGACACATATATTTGTGATTTCAAAGTATTTTAAAAATCGTTGAAAAACAGCGTCAATAACAGTACCACTGACTGCGGTGCCGCAGGGACTGGGTTCGAATCCGGAGAAGGCATGGATGTTTGTGTTGTAATCCTTTCTTCTGTCTGTGTTGTTTACCCCCGTGTTATACGTTCGGTGGTGCACGGGGCATATAAATGTTAAAAAAAAAAAATAAAAAAAAAATAACAGTACCACTGTTAGTTGTCGAAACATTTCGATTTGTGTTCATGTCGAGCTTGAGTTCATGTTTCAGAAAAGCTATGAGCGGCTCAGCTTCTGGCAAACTGAAGTTAACGTTAAAATCACCATTCAAAATCATGGGAAGCGAGTGAGTTTTTTTTTAAAAAAAAAGAGCAGAACCACCTTTGGTATACGGTAAAAGTACAAAATGCAGGAAATCTTTAATTTCTTTAACTGTTTGATTGTGAGAAATGTATGCGACCACCGAAATGACTGTTTGCCCATTTTCAAATAAGCATTCTGCCGCACATATGTCCCCAATATATTGACTAATAATACCCAGTCCATTTGTTTGACAATCAAGAATGTCCGTATATTACTTACTCGCATTTTTTTAAGAATGATGATCTTTGTCAGACGCTTAACAGTAAATATAGATATTTATATGTGTAAACTATATTAATAAAACTTCAGATTTCATACACAACGAGCCCTGACACTTCTACAATTGAACGTAAGAATCGCAAGTTTATTCTGGATTAAGTGTAATAAGACTTGCTGGTATGTGCAAAGTTGATTTAGAGCCAAGTAAACGAAACGGGGTTTTAGAATTCTAATCTTTTCAACTGGTAAATTTATTAATATAAAACAAAAATCTGGCGGCTTGATTGCTACTAAAGTAGGACTCCGATACGAGGGTAGCGAAGAGACACCATCGAGCGCATGTTTAAAAATTAGAAGTACGTATTAGAGAAAATCAAAAATACCCTTTACTTAATTAGTTAGTTTTTTTTAATCGAGAAATCTTTTTTAATCACAATTAAAAATTTTATATCGACAGCGACAGGAATTAAACTCAAAGTATGAAAATGACTGGCACTAAAATATTTATTCAAATAATTCCATATTACTTACTCGTATTTTTTTAACAATGATGAACTTTGTCAGGCGCTTAACAGAAAATATAATTATTAATATATAGCTTACAGATATATAAATATATCCTCAGATTTCATACACGACGAGCCCTGAGAGTTTGGCAATTGAGCATAAGAATCTCAAGTTAATTCTGGAAAAAGTCTAATAAGACTTGCTGGTATAAGCGAAGTGGATTTAAAGTCATGAAAACGAAATCGAGTTTTTGAATTCGAGTCTTTTGAAATGTTACATTTAACAATATAAAAAAGCTTTCGGCTTGATGGCTACTAGAGTTGGACCCCGAAGCGAGGGTAGCAAAGAGACACCACCAAGCGCGG
The DNA here is from genome assembly GCA_019973975.1 of Trichonephila clavata. Taxonomy (NCBI): domain Eukaryota; kingdom Metazoa; phylum Arthropoda; class Arachnida; order Araneae; family Nephilidae; genus Trichonephila; species Trichonephila clavata. The sequence goes on along the minus strand of BMAO01004248.1, from coordinate 32,093 downwards.
TGATTGGTCAAATCAAACAGCGCGCGCTTCCCCGACTTCCTGTTACGCATTTCCATCCTTTTTCACAAAATCACTCCAACAAATATCCAGCAACCGAAAGTAAAGATGTTACACATCAAAAATATATCGGTTTAGTTCCGGTTTTCGTTCTAACCAAAAGAACGGTTTTTTTTTAAATTTTATTTTCAGTACAGTTTCGGTTAGAAATTCTGATACTGACATTGGTTGTTCTCGGATTGAGTCATAGAAATAAAAATATCTTCGATAGTATTAATTTTTAACGGAATGGGAGATTTTACTTTGAATAAAACTTAATTTCAATAATGTGAAAATATTAACTGGAATTCGACGCCTTGACCACGATCACTATCAGGAGGGGCTAGGGGGGGGGGTACTCTCACACGTTTATCTATCTGTGGCATTTTTACACAAACTATCTTTCTTTAATAACAGCTAGACGTTTTTCTCGCTTTTCCGACTCCGGAATTAGACCAGCACCTTCTGGAGCATATAGAGGGTTACGGTATTCTAGTGGTTATGGTCACAGACTCGTGGCTGGTGTATCATGAGTTCGTGTCCTTGTGCAAATGAAGATCCACCGTACATAGGAGTGGACCTAAATCTACGTTAAATCCATCGAGGCTCATAATCCCCCCCCCGTTTGCATGGTGTAGAAGTTCGGAGAGGGGGAACCAATTATGTGTCGTTCTCGTCACTTCATTATGGCTTGATATTACGAGGTCTTTAAAATGTTTATATATCTTTCCTTTTGTTTCATAGTGTGTCATTGGTCTTTATTACAACATATGCTTCGAAAAACTTAGAATTAATTGGATCCAAGTTACAAAAAAGGAATACCATTTTGTTATTTCTTGAACAAAACTAATCAATAATGGGCTCTGTTAGAATTTATTTATTGAAACAATAATATGAAGACTACTGTTTATAATCAAAATTTGAAGATGATAATTGATTGTTTTTGAAATGTTTTAAAACTGCAGTAATTTTGCACAAATATATATATACATATATACTCTGAAACAATTGGTAAATAATAATATTGGAAAAAAACTTTTTTACTCCTTGTGATTAATATATTTATTATAGGTGCGGAATATTATGAAAAAAAAAGTGATAAAGGAATAGAAAAAGAAGAAATCGATACACATAATTCTTTAAATAGAAATAACTGAAGAATATAGAGTCAGTATAATAAATGAATAAATATCTTTCTGAACCTAGTTAAATTTAAAAGGAGAAAGTTACATAAACTCTTTCGAATGTTGATTTTATTATGTAACGCTTCAAATATGCAAAGCAAGAGAGAGTAATATTTTTAAAGATATTTGTAATATAATTATATATTATTGTTTTCAAGACATCTTAGCACGATACGTTGTGTTAAAAAACCAGAACTCTATCTTTTCATAATACATGTCAGTGCAGCACTTCTCCCTCTTTTTCTCTCTCACTCTATCGTTCAAAGGTACCAAACTCTCAATAATACACCACGAACTATAGCCAGACATTACAATATAGTTCAATGAAATATTCATTCAAAATTGAGCATTCATAAAATAAAATGAAACAGTTATTTCTATACAAATTAAACACATTATAAAAACATTAACGTATCAAAGACATAGATATCTCTCTAACAATCCTACCAAAATAGATTTAAAAAAACTCTAAGGAAACATTTATAAAAAAACCAGAAAAATAAATGCACGACATTCCAGAATATAAAAGAAATAAAACACATTGATTTGATGAAAATTAATAACAAAATAAGCGATTGCTGTGTTTTATTTAGGCAGTAATCACTTGAAGTTAGCATCATAACGTTCTGTGTATAACAGTTAGAACTGTCCTAAAACATGGCACAGTTACTTTTTAACCCTAATTATCTACCTACAATGAATTAAAATCAAACGCCAACTAACGAAAGTAGCTAAATTTCCTTCAATGAAGTGAGTGGGGCAGGGCAACGGGGAAAGAGCGGCAGTTTATTGAACAACAAATCGATGTATCAGCAACAGATGGTTTGCAGAGAGGGGAAAGATGTCACTTCATCCTTCAGAGAAAGGTGAAAGAGATCCATTTGGATGGGGAAACAGTAGAATGAGGGTTGAACACACCTAGATTCATTCTTGTGAGCGATGTGGCCTTCTGTTTTTTATGAAGTTTGACGGATGAAGGCATAAAAAAAATCCTTCCAATTTGGCGATGGGGGAGTGGATAGACTCTATTTTGAGCTGCTTCGTAAAGTTTGGTGTCGGAATAAAAAAAAGGACACTTGGAAACGATTTTGTTAATATGGTTACAGTAGAGCCACAGACAGAATGAAGAAATAGCTTATAAAATAGTAATTTTTAAGAAATATGTGGTGGAAAAATATTAGAATTTATTTCCAATAAGTTTGAAGATCTCGAAAATCATGAAAAGTTATTTTAAGCAAGAAAATCTAGATTCAAAAGATTAAAAAAAAAAGTGTGCTTAAGACCTTACGATAGAAATTAAAACTTCAAATTTTTTATGTTATTCCAGGCATTAGATCGGCGGATAAAAAACAAGGGGATATTAGTATTGTCACGTAAAATTATTTATTCATATGTCTCTACTCATATAGTAATATTTTTTTGCAAAATATACAATAATATTTGTGAGTTAATTGTATTCTAAGAAGGAAACAATAGGTATATGGTAGCTGAAATAGCTATTAAATACTTTATACATTATACGTCAAGCGCTGTTCCATACTTCGTCATGCTTTCACTTGGATCATTTGATATAGTTAAATTGAATTTTGATTTTAAAAAAAAACTAATGTTTTTGATTTATCTTTTGAAAAATATCTACATTAAAATGCCCACTTAAAATCATAGGTAATTTGTTCAGGTCGATCCGCCATCAGGGTAGGCAACTAAATTTTTGTGAGTGATTCGATAATTTTCTCTATACTTGATTTAGTGAATCTTAATAGTAACTAATATTTGTCCATTTTCTGCTCTACATTTCACTGCATAAATTTTTCTGGTACATGACTGATTAAATCCAAATATGTTTCTGTAGTACTTGATTCTACAAGCATTCTCTATATAGTATAAAAATGAATTATAAGGAAGTACATGCTCACATTGAATAAAATACGAATCGATAATTGAATATTTAAGTAAATAAAAGAGGGAACAATAAAAATCAAACATTAATGTAATTGGCATTAAATTTATTCATTTTTCGATTATCTTTCAACGATAAAATTTTTCCACTGCGCTATTTTGAATAAATATTTAAGCATATGTTCCCGCGAAAGTAAAAAACATTTTTTCAAAAATAGGAAATTCTGGCGTGTTACACTTTCTAGTAGATGAATGAAACGAATGAAAGACATTCCAAAATTCACGTAATTCAAAATATGCTTCTGTTATGCTTGTAAAGCAATATATTGGGCAATCAACTTTAAGATATTTTGACTCGAATCTTTTCACTATTAACAGATTAAATATAAAATATCGCGTTTAAATGCTTTTCCTAACAATATTTGTGGCCAGTTTTAAACCTCCTTTTTTTATCCAGAAGACTCAAATATTTTTTTCCCTTCGACTTTTTCTGAATCGAAAAATTGATTTCTTTCATTTACAACAAATATATATATCTTCAATCAGATCATTCCATTTTATATTATGCTCTCAATAACCCGCTATGTACATTAAAACTTGAAACTCTTATATATAAATAACATCTGATTTATTTTTAAATTCTCTAGGTATTGTATTTTATGAAGTTTGTATCAACAATTCATCTTTTGAGAAACAAAAATCTAATTACACTCACGTCCATAAATTATGAATAATTCAGAATCACACAGAAATTGAACTCTAAATTAAACATTTCACCTGTAGAATTATCACACACATCTTGAAGAAGAATATGCAAATTACAGGAAACCACTAGATGGCGCTGATAGTACGTCACAATGACGAGAGTATAAGAGAGGGGTATATAAGGAATGTTGGCAAAGAAGTAAAATTGTACACAGGCGCTTTAAAAGCCTTTCAGTGAATAACCGCATAGTTATGGAACAAAGGAAGCATTTGGATGATTTTTTACGTGGTAGAATTATCGGACGACTGGAATGTGGAAGTACCCAGCTGGAAGTATCCTTTGAACTTGGAATCGCCCAGAGTGTCATCTCCAGGCTTTGGCAACGATTCCAAGATGATGGTAATGTGAGTAGATGTTACAGCACAGGTCGCCCCCGAGTTACAACGCCGAATGAAGACCGATATTTGGCAGTTACTGCCAAAAGAAACAAACGGAGCTCAGCATCAGACCTATCTCGTCAGCTCTCTTCAGCTACCGGTACGACAGTTTCAAGGCAGATCGTGTACAGACGCTTAAGGCACATTGGTCTATATGCTCGTAGACCTGTCAGATGTGTTTCCCTTACCGCAACTCACTGTCGCCTGCGATTAACCTGGAGTAGAGAGCATGCATTGTGGACACGGCAACAGTGGTCTTGCGTGATGTTTTCCGACGAGTCCAGGTTTAGTTTTCAGTCTGATTCTCGCCGGACTTTCATATGGAGAGCGCCAGGTACCCATTACCACCAAGAGAACACCATTAAACAACACCGTTACGGTGGTGCAGGATGGCTCGTTTGGGGAGGAAATATTCTTGGTTCCAGAACTGACCTGCATGTTCAGAGTGTAACAATGACAGGCCACGTCTATCGGGATGTCATTCTGCAACAACATGTACGTTTGTTTCGGGGCGCCATGGGTGCTGAATTTCTGTTTATGGATGACAACGCCCGTCCTCACCGTGCAAACATTGTAGACGAATGCCTTCAAGCGGAGGATATCACCCGTATGGATTGGTCTGCTTACTCACCGTATTTGAATCCAATAGAGCATGTGTGGAATATGCTTGGCCGACGAATTGCAGCCCGTCAACCCCCTCCCACCTGTCTACCGGAACTTCGGAGGGCACTGCTTGATGAGTGGTGTAATATTCCCCAAGATCAGATTGATAATTTGATACTCAGCATGCGTAGGCGTTGTAAGCCCTGTATTGCATCGTCCGGGAGACATACTCCGTATTAACCATCGTACTAATCATGTTATACTGTTTTTTGTAAATAGGTTCTTTTTTGAAATTTGCTCCAGGGAGTAAAAATCGCAATTTTATTAATTATGTCAAACATATAGCATCTTTTTTGCTCTTTACCTTTTGTTTAATAAATAGACTTTACAAATAAGTCAAATTTGTTTTGATTCTGTCTCTTTCTTTGCCTGAGCTTCATTATCCTTAATTTATGGACATGAGGGTATATAAACACACAAGAGGGAAGACTGAGTATTACGGAAAATCCAGGGAAAACACCACACCTTTGGTCTCCTGATTTCTTTTTAGGGGTGTGTATGTCGCGGACTATTGAGTCTTGATCAACCATGTTCAGACACGATTTCCGATGAAAGACGAAAAAAGCTGAATGAACGTTACATTCCCGAGCGTGACGTCATTCAAGTTTACTGTTCAGCAAAAAGCGCCTAAAGAAGTTATCACTTCAAAAAGATTAAATGAAAGAATAAAGGGAAAAAAAGCATTTTTCCTCTAAAAATACATATTAAAAGAAATTTCAATAATCGTTATTTTTTCAATATATATATATAAATATATATAGTCAAAATTTCTCTACAAGAGAGCGAGAGGAATACACATAATCAAAACTGAAAAGAAATGAAATTGCAAGATAACCAGACAATATATTTTAAAAGGATATAAGAAAAGTTAAAAAAATAAAGTTAAATACAAAATAATATAAAAGTACGGGTGCTAAGTATTATAAACATTGCTGACTTAGGACAGCTTATATATAAAATAATTTATATAAAAGTGGGTTGAGAAGACAACCTTCCCCCTTTCTGTTAATAATGCCGAGCAAAAGCCTATTGAAAATAATGGATAGAAAATCTAAATCCATTATGAGAAAAAGGTAATGTAAAAAGTAACTAAGGTTTAGGTAACTTACCTAAAAATTACATTAAAAAATGCAGAGCCCGCGCTAAATCTGAGTACAATAAACAAGTTATTGCAAGATTCTGGACCCGAATACAAATTCAAAGCTTAGGAATGCCTGAAGAGTAGCACTTAGCAAAAGTATGAAACGAATGGAAATAATAAATTAAGAATTGTAAACATACTACCATTATCTTAGGGACACTATAAGATTATATATGATTTTAAAAAAAACTAAGAGAAAAAGTATAATTTTATCTAATGTTAGAATTTGAAGGTAACTGTAACTACCCAGAAAAAATAATAAATTTATAATAATAAACTATTAATAAACTATAAAATTTAATCCTCATTATTTAGAATTTCTTTACTCAAATATCAATTAATAAAATTAATTGAGTATTTTTGAATTAAGCAGTATTAAGTAAATATTTATAGTTTTTTATATTTCTGATTTAGTTGAATCTAGAAATTTATTGTGTTGTAATAATTAATAACAATATTTCTGACTATAGATACATGCACTTTACTCTCCCAATGTGGTAATTTTATAATAACGAATTTAAAGTCTTCTTGTTTGTCATGAAGATTAGTAAATATCAGGGCGGATCTTAGTGTATTGGCCGCCCTCGTGCAAAGACCTAATGTGCCACCCCTCTAGAGAATTTGTCAGATTTTTTGACTAAAACCTATATTTAATACTTATATATTTAATTATTATAATACTTACATATTTACTTACTTATTATAATACTTATATATTTAATTACTTATTGCAATAACTATATATTTAATTACTTATGTATTTAATTATTTATTTAATACTTATGTATTGTGGTTAATAGCTCATCAACCTGTATAAGAGTAAAAAGTAAAACATTAATAAAAAAAAAAATATGAAATTTGAAGTACAAAACATTATTTCTTTGGTCAGCTAATAAGTTATGATAGTTACAAAATGCTTTTAACAAAATAATATACAAGCAAAAATATTACCTTTGAAATAAAAATAGACATTTTATAATTCGAAAAGCAAAACAGTATTTATTCAGAAAATATAATCTAATGAAAAAGTACTAAAACATAAATCTCGTGAAACGAAAAGTATATAAATCAGTCCTTCTACGAAAGTTACTTAATAGTTAACTATCAAATAATTTTGTGGTATTCTGAGAGGCAAATTTGTCAGTAATTTTGGTGAAAGCAATTTTTTCAGAGATTTCGAATTCAATAGAAAATGTGTCCAAATCTGAAAGCCTTTCTAGTGTCAGATTCCTAAAAACTCCTAGAAAAAAATTCTAAAATATGGTCTAATAATTCTAAAATCTTTATGCTTCACATCTAATAACAAACTTTATTTGTTTTGTGAGACTAATATCTAGTGAAAGTCTAGAATTCTAGTATAATATTTTGCTTTTTTGACAATGCGTGTTATCTCATTACGAATAAATTCGACAAAAATAGTAATTATTTCATTTTGGAAATGATGCTCTTAGTAGTGTAGAATACGTGTTTTCTTATTTTTGCATTTACTGACATTATAAGGTGTTCTGAAATAACTGAATCACATTTGCCCAATATCCAATTTATCTTTAAAAAAATTACCATCATCTCAACTTCGTTTTAGTTCCTCTAAATGCCAAATTTCAACTGGCAAAAAATTGTACTTCAGCAATCATTCTTTCAATGATGACACTCCATCGCTTTTCTCTCTCGATTGCATACATTTTGATGTTTCATATCAAGAGTACAATTTTTTACCTGCCTTCTCTTTAATTCGCGCCATGATCTTGTACAGTTTACGCGTTTCAGAGTATTTTCGTGACTATAATAATAATAATAAAATATATTACATTTCTCCTTCCAATAAAATTCTGTCTTTAATCTTCCTGTAAATATGTCATTTCGGGATATTTTTGATAACATTTTAATATTAACGAATTCAATCTTATTTGAAAATAAATTTATCTTAATTCCACTAAATTTATCTTTTAAATTACAAACGAAAGTGAACATTGAACAAACTAACCTAATACTGACCTAATTCACAAAATTTAAACATTCCAGAAAAATTTTAAAAATGCCTTTTCGATACTTTGATCAGCAATAACACAATTACAAAAAGAATATATTTATAATTGCAACATAATATTACTAAATTTCTCTCCATGTATAAAAAGAGAGAGAAAGAGAAAACTAATCTAAACTTAAATCTAAAAAGACATGCGTTAACATTGATTCAGAAAAATGTTTCATAATTAATGATTCGGAAAAAAAATAAAAATTTACAATAAACATAACAAATGAATTCATTTTTTTAAATACTGGAAGAGTAATGAAGAATGTGCATGTCTCGTTCTGGAAATGGAAGTACTGTCTTATGAAAAATATAGTACCAATTAATGTTATTTAGATTTAATCCAAAGATGAAATTTTACAAATCATATACACTTAACTATAGTTATGGATCCGTATATACAAAATAATTTCATTGATACTAAAATTAGCTAGCTTTTTTTTAACTCAGTAATCCTTTCAGTTAAAATCGTTATACACTTAAGTGAATTTATTTATAGTATAAATGTATAAGTAGATAAGAGAGAGAAATGCCGATTCTGTGGTAAAAGGCGGGGCAGGTGGTCGCAGATAAGAAATGCCGATTCTGCTGTAAAAGGCGGTCCAGGTGAGGCTGAGTTGAGTTGTTTCCCTCCTTCTATTGAGTTGAGTTGTTTTTCAACTATTATAGTTTTGGTTTTCGAGTTGCAGGCTACGCAGGTAGGGGTCGAGTTGAGTTGTTTTCTCCTACTGCTAAGTTGAGTTGTTTTTTAAATGTGTAAAAAATTTAAGTATAGAATGTTAAAAGTGCTCATGGCGCTACCTATTGATTAAAATATACACTAATGATTAGATTGAAAAATTCTTGAAAAAAAATCAATCTGGATTCAAACTTGCAGCCTCAGGACAAAATGTCTCCATACGACAATAGTTTTCCAGTTACGCTAACCATTGTCCTATGAAGGCATACAGACCTGAAGAAAATTTAGGTTTATAATCTAATGAATTTAATGTTGACGGCGGAGCAGATGGCGACATTTTTTAAAATCATTTTCTTAATTAAAATGAAATAAAAAAAATATTTACATTGTTTTGATAACAAATGTGATGTAGTGTACTCGTAATCTGTGTGAACGAGTTACGATTTCACTTGTCTTAGCTTGTCTGATCTTGATTCTACAAGATGGCTGTGGAATGTTTTAAATCGTTTTCTTGAATGTTTTTTATAATAAACTTTTTTGAAAAAATGAGCACTTTTTACTATTGAAACTTATAAATTATTTAACTGAAGAATTTTTAGAAAATCTTTGCTTAGATAATATTTTAAGAGAAGTAAGAGAAATGTTATATCCACCTGATTGTTTTGGATATTATGAAGATCTGAATAAAATGGTTTTTTAAATGTTTAATTTGAGTTAATTTTATTTATATTGTTTGTTAGTTTAATTTATGTTGAGATACTTTCTTTTTAAAAATAAGTGTGGGTATATTTTTAAGAAAAAATATCTCAGAATGTTTAAGCGTAAATAATATTTTAAATACATTTCATACAAAAGTAAGAAAAAATACTGTATAAATATTTTTTATAAGTTTCGGACAAGATTTGGCTTTAAAAAGTTTATTTTTATAAATCTGAAGAGAAAAAAATGGGTTTTTTTATATATATATATGGTCATATTGTTAATTTCATTTATACTGCTTTCTAGTTTAATTTATGCTGAAATAGTTTCATTTTAAAAGATAAATATCAGTATACGTCTTTCAAACAAATTATCTTAGTATGTTAAGCATAAGTGATATTTTAAATATAGTTTGTATAAAAGTAAGGAAAATTTATGTTTATGTGTTTAAAGCAAACTCTTTGCCTTTTCTAAAGAGTATAAATTGTATAACTATTCATTGCAATAACCATTTAGTTTAATTATTTATTTCCTAATTGAACAGAAATAAAAAAACTTTTTATTATATATTGTTTTAATAACAAATTGTAAATTTTAATTCGGTATAATGATTACACATACACAGTAAAGATACAAAATATAAATGGTTTATTTACAAAAAAACATCATTCTGTACTACGTTTTACATTACAATCGCTGATTTACATTACAAGACAACAACAAGTTGTAAAATTGAATTCAGCATAATGATTACACATGTACAGTAAAGATACAAAGTAAATTGTTTATTTACGAAAACAACATTCTGTATTCTGTTTCACATTACAATATTTTATTTACAAAAAATCACATTATTCTGTCATCACTGGATTTTATGTCATACTATTCATCGAATAGCTCTAAATTCGTCAGCGACCAATGTCCATGGGCAAGAGTTGTAATGACATCACCATTAACAAACCTTTTATCATCTTTATAGGACAAAGCAAGTTTGTTTTGCTTTATGGAGTGTATTGCATGAAATTTGGACCTAATTAAGTTCATGTCAGCATATTTTAATTTTTGATTAAAAAGACAGACTTTGTAGTCCTTAAATGTTATTTTATTTTTTAAAGTTTGTTTTTTTTAATTCCTTCTAACCGCTTTTCAATCTTATGGTTTGTTTTGCAGGCATACATTTTCGATTTTATTCCTATATATTCTGTCATAATATTTCCTTTGTTTTCCTCTTCCATTTTCCCGATGACTTTTTAGTTAACTAGAGGTAAATTAAAAATGTTATTTTTGTCATAGTCTAAAGTGTCATATAAGTTAATATCGTCTTTCATGTCACTATAAAAATCATCAGTCTTTATTTCATATATAAATTAATCGATGTCTGTATACATGAGCCTTACTTTTGAGTCGTAACGGTGCTTCATGTACTCATAGTGAAAAGAATAAATTAGGACTTTTGATAAGTCTAAAATCACCATTCCTACCTGTATTGGTTTCAAGAATTTGATTTGGGTTTTTTTAAGATGAATGACCATTAAGTTTTTTAGAAAATATTGTACGATGATTAAAATTTGTTTTCGCTATTAACTTTCGAGCTTGCTCTTCTGTTGAGCATAAACGTATATCTACTCTTTTTCTTACATTTTAAATCGTTTTCCCAAATATGCTATTATTCATTAGTTTGTAAAAATCCCCTTTTGAAAGTCATTTACAGCTTTATTTCTTACTTCTGTATTGAAATCTATGTAATTTTTAAGCCAACGCAACTGAAAACATTTTAAATCACGATGAATTTTTTCCAAGACTAACCCTAATTTTAAGTAAAGCTTTTAATTCGAATAATGGAGAATGTATTTTGTTTTTGGTTCCAAAGTAGTTAAAAGTCTAGGTTCTCTACATTTAGGTGGGGGTTTATTTTCAGGGGCAAGGGGAAAATCTGAATGTTTGTTATGCAAATCAGAAGGGTAGTCAAGATCCACTTCTAAGATGTAACCTGCATCTGAGTCATCTGATATATTTAAAATATCCTGTTCAGTTAAATTGCCATCACTCCAAAAACAATCTTTTAAGGGTAGATATTTACTCATCGCGTAACCGTACAAATTATTTGCGTCAAGATACATTAAATATTTTATCTCCTCATCTGGATTAAAATTAGACATATATTTGTTGTTAGATATAGCATAACGATTAAAACACTGACTTATACCTCCTCTTTCACCATTTTCTATAAAAAGACGTATGTCGTAATCCAGGAACAGTTCGATAGCTACTTTAGTATGTAAGAGCATAGCATCCCACGATAAAGCTGGGGTGGTAAAGTACCAACAATGATCAAGTTTATAAGTTTGCATGCATATTTTTCTAAAGTTTTCAAAGAGATCAGTTAACAATAGGACATCTGCTTTTACATATAGATCACAGTATTCACCAAGATTATTTAAATGAAACTGATTAAACACTTTACATGCGTAATTATAATCCTCTACACTTATATAGCCAGCCTCTTCATTTAGTTTATTGTAAAATTTACTAATTGGTGGCAAACAAGTATCTTTACATTTTTCAAAACTGTCAAAATAATCATCCCTAAAAACTCCTTTTCTTAAAAGTAAATCTATTTTTTCTGAATCAAAATAATGCTTTCTATATTTAAATTCATCTTTTTTTTAATGTTTTTATCAAGGTTTCCAAACTAGAGGACATGAATTTGAAAGAATCTAAAAACCTTAACTGGAAATCGGTTGAAATATTTTTACTGAAGGAAATATATTTTTTTTCAGTGTTCGGAATTAAATTAATTTTTTTTTACCATATCCCAATTCCTTAATAAAAATATGAGCGTCATACCCAGAAAGAATATGGAAACAAATAGGCAAAAATTTGGGGGTTTTCATCGCTAAATTGCAAGTATTATAAGAAGGACCAATAAATTTTTGAGTAACATGATTTCTAACCTTGATATTGTTTTCGCGTAAGGTTTGATCACAAACATAACAATTTTTAGCATTATCATACAATTGCTTTTCTGATTCGGTAAGAGGTAATAACGGTTTGGGATTTTTATAAACATTTTCAATTTCTATTGCATCTTTTTCTACCTTTTCGATAAAAATTTTGGGGCACCTCTATATACTACTGGTTCCTTGTAATGATAACTGATAAAATAACAAAAACCTATCGGGACATGTTTTTCATAAATATGGGTACAGGAAAAGTTTTTTTTTTGGATCAGGACAACAAGTATCAGTTTTCATAGTTACACACTCGAAATTCGCATATACAACAAAAGGTATTTTCAAAGAATGCTGAAAATTTTTAAATTTTAAAAACTTACTTGTTTTTGACGGCATTACTACCCTTGCAGGACTTTTATCCACACACATCTCATTGTGCCGGAGAAGTTTGTATTCCGTTTCGAAAGCATTCAAACATCTTTTACATATGTACGTTTTATGTTGGTGTTTTGAGAGTTGTTTCGAAACAAGTCTAGATAACCTTTTAATGAAACAATTATCTCCAAACTCTCTATTTTTTATGTAAAGCAAATCTATATGTTTCTCACGCACTATATCACTCATGAGGAGAGGAACTATTTTTAAATCTTCTTCAAATGAATAAATGTTTATTCCTATATGGTTCACATTTTCGAAAAATTTTTCACCTCGTTAGGAGGTGTTGGAAAGGCTATTCCACATATGGGATCATTCGGGATTGCAAGTAGGACAGCCTGCTAGTTTGGTTGAACTAGAGGTGAGTTAACAACAACTGTGGAATGAGATATCTCAGACGGAAACGATATATACGGAACATGTATGCCTCAATGCTCGCTCGTATCGCATCGAGAATTCGTGCTAGAGGGTCCAACAGAGTACTAAAACTTCTGTTCATTTGTACTTTTTTCTGCAATAAATGATCCTTTTTCTTTGATTTTCTAATCATATTAAAGTAGTACTTACATCTGTAAAATTTCGTTTCATTTTGACGACTTTTTCTTGGTGAGTAAATTTTTTATGGCAATGGGTGTAGTTGTAGGACAAGGGTGTCAAACTCGTATGATATTAAGGGTCATATTGTCTACTGTATTATTAGCTGGGGCCGCATGTTTACAATCTTAAGAAAATCAATAACATACAACTTTTATAATGTATCCTGCATTTATTAGACTCAATGTAAAGCTAAATGTTTTTTTTTATTACACATACATAGTCGTCTTATATTTCATGTTATTTTTTTAATACTTGATTATATATAATTTACATTTAAAAGAATTTTTTTTAAGAATTTCAATTTAACATTACTTTTTAAAAGGTATTTGGAATCGTTTTCTTCACAAAGCAAGGCATAAAGATTTGATTAAAAATACTGTGCTGATGTAATTTGTAAAATTGACGATAATAGTGATTGGGGTTAATGTCAATCTTTCTGAATTTTCGCTGTTTGTCATTAAAGAAAATAATTGGCCGCATAGAACAGTGCTTCCTAACATAGCCATTATTCGCATAACAAACGATAAATTTTAGGAAACAGATCTACTGATATAAATATGTATAAAAATATAGAATTCCAACTTCCATAGATTTTTGCTTCAACAAAGAATCACATTAGATATCAATAAATTAACTTGTAAGCTTTTCATCAACAATCTCAATATCGATAGATAGAGATGAAGTAAAAGTGAGAAATTATAGCTCATAGGTTTTAAAATTAGAATTAATAATTCCATCTCAAACAATTTAATTTTGTGGGCGTATTCAATAAATTTTAATTTATGGGATTTAATAAACAGATAATGCTGCTTTAAAAGGGAGAAAAGTTTTCTTTTTCTGTTTATTTTCGCCAAAGTAATAATTTTTAATGTTTTCAAATAGTTGCATAACAACGGGATTTTTTTTCCATGAAAAGCTTAAAATAAGTAAACTAAGATGGCTGGTTATATCAATTGAGAAAGCCAGGTCCATTATCGGATTGCCGATCTCTTAATTCAGTACTTTCGTAATATTTTTGTTATTTATTACCACTTCACGATTAGATAGAGATTAAATTTACATATAATGTGGTAAATTGTTGTATTCATTTTCTATATCTTCCAGAAATGAAGCAAATTGCAACACCCTTACCTGCTGAAAGACTTACACCGTGTAAACCATTCGATACAACTGGAATAGACTTTGCGGGTCCAGTATATGGCCGAGGAACCAATTCTCCGAAGAAGTCCTACATAGCGCTTTTCACATGCTCAGCTATTCGAACGCTTCATATTGAGCTAATATCGCATTTGACCACCGATAGATTTCTGACGGCCTTTCGTAGAATCGTGGGATGACGTGGACTTCCAAACACCATCTACACGGACAATGCCACAATCTTCCAAGCCGCAAACAAAGAGTTAATTACTCTATGGAATGTCATCAAAAAATGCTCAACATGGTATTCGGGGAAATTCATTGTACTACGCCTGGCTTGGTTGGGTGGATGGTGGGAAAGGTTGGTTGAAATAATTAAACACACACACCCAAAGTTTACTAAAACTCCGGGATGATCACACATTGCTGGACGAAGAGAACATATACACCGTGTTGGTAGGAATGGAAGCCACTATCAACAGTTGACCTTTAGTGTATGAAGACGGAATTGGTGATGTCGAAGAAACCTTGACCTGGGTCACTTCTTAAGAGGTCAAAAATTGACTAAATTTCCTTCTGGCCCAGAACCCACAGAGAGAAGACTTGCACGTATCTTTGATCAACAACAAGGTTTATTAAATGAATTTTGGAAGAACTGGTCTAAGGAAAATTTATTGCAATTGCGCACCTTTCACCAAGTGCGTGGTAACTCAAACTTTTCCAGAATCCGGAATGGGGAATGTTGCTACTCCTAGTGAGTTCAACATTTCCTGTTTTGTATTATTTGATAAATGTTTCGCGTTTGTTTATTCACTTCTGAATCTGGCAACAGAATTTTAGTAAATAAGGTTATGGAATGTTCTAGGTAGTTTTACGTTTTACTCTAAGCAAAGAACTTTATAATATTTTACGTTTACGGAGCGTGCGCTCAATTAATTCGTTCTTTCATGTAAATAGCTTCATTTATTCAAAACTGTAAATAGCCTCATTTGTTCTGCTTGTCGAGAGAGTGAAGAACAATAAAAGAATATTGTAATTGAAGAATAGTTTTTCTCGAGTCACAACAGGGAAGTTGTCCTATTGCAAGAAGATGTTACACCCCGACACACCTGGAAAAGAGCACGAGTGGAGAAGCGAATCCTTGGTAGCGGCGAGAAAGTCCGTACTTGTCTGCTGCGTACTAATGGAAGCACCTTCGGTGGGAAGGATGTTGCATGCTTGGATTCTACACGCAGTCTGAAATAATCCCAAACAGTGACGTCATTTTGAATATTTTATTTCTAAAATAATGATGTTCAATAATTATTATGTCTTGTGAGTGGCAACAGTTTTTGTTTGTGTTCAAAAGAATAATAAAGGAATAGAACGAGAAAAATGACGCTGTTGTTTTTAAATGTTTATTTAATTTCTATTTTAATACTTACTATTTAAACAGGGGTATTGGTCATAGGTACCCAGGGTAACAAATAAGTCATAAGATGTCTATGGGTCAAGGTCCTGAAGAATTATTAAGATGTCTCTGGGTATTAGTAAGGCTTTTCCAGTCTGGAATACATATTTTCTTTTAAGGTTCTTGCTAAGAAGGATCTAGAGCCAGGAGTATACTCACTCTCCACGAAGTGTAGCGATTTTAGGAAAAATTACATGTGACAGTGGCGTACACAAGGGGAGTGTTTGGGGGTTAACCTCCTACAGACCAAAAAGTTTTTGATTTTCCCCATCCATATTACCCCTTCCCACATACGTCTACGTGTTTTTTAAAATGTACCTCCCCCCAGGAGAAAAGTCTGTGTACGCTACGGACCTGCGATTGTCGTAACTGTTGTTTATGTATGAATTTTGACCTAATAAATATTAAAATATGTTTTGTACAAGGGGAACTTAATGTTTTTTATTTCTTTGAAGTATTATGGATGTTAATTAAAAAAGAATCAAATATTGGCTGTCGAAATAAATGTGATTTCTGATACTATTTTCTTTTTACTACTGTTTATGTCTGAAAAGAGCAGAGAGTGAAACCGAAAAAAAATTAAATAGCTTGTGTGTGGATGTGGATGTTGCTTAGATAAAATACACTCACACAAAGACTTTTTCTCTACACTTTATTACTGTAATGAAGTTTGAAAGTCATTTCAGTTTCGTGTAAAAGTCAAAGTTACCAGTAATTGTTTGGATAAAATAAGATTGTGATTTGTAGGATATGCTTAACAATATGTATTTGATAAATAGTTTTTAACTTCTTAAGCATATGGAACATTGAATACAGAATTAAGGTGAAACATCTCTTCTAAAGTTTTGGTAAAATAATAACCGATCTTAATTATATAACAAAAATGTCTTCTAATTCTTTGATCCTCGATCCGAAAGATTCTGACCGGTATTTGAAATCTTTGATATAATATATGAGATACATATACATATATTCGAAGACGGAAACATAATATTTTTAACAATCTTGATTTATTTCTATAACAGCATCTATAATGTTTATATACAGAGAATCACACACGTGCGAATGAAAATACGAGGTGTGTTCACAAAACATCAATACCTTGTTAGCTATTATTCATATAAATTGTTCATACTCTGTTCTAATTCAAAGCACTTTTCCCAGCATTTCGGCTATTCTTACAAATGATTCCGAAAGCAATCGTTTTAAGCTGTTCAGGTAGGCCGTCGCAATCATAATGCATCTTCGCTGGATTTGAATCGGATCTCTTTCAGTAGCATTTTCAACTTCGAAAATGGCAGATAATCTCACGAAGCCACGTCAGATAAGATTGGAGCTAATAAACTATTTAGATATTGTGTTTGTCAAGAAACTCCAAATTAGATGTGAAGAATAACCTAATGGAGTCACCAAATTTTCTCCACCCACATGTCGGATCGTTTACATTGTACATCATCACCAAGATGACGAAGTACCAGGTAATGGGCATGCCTTATGATGTGTACTCACGATGCATCATCCCACGGGGATCGAATAAAATACTCAGCATCACTTTCACATTGCTGCGGATGTGCCATATATATTTTTTGGCCTCGAGGATGGTAGATGTTCCTACAAAAAGGATTGCATCTTAGTAGTATGACTCAAATTCTGGATTGCACCCAAAATCCCATAATTCATCATCAGTGATTACGGTATTCTGGAAGCTAAAGTCACTGCATTGTACAGCATATATCGTGTGACTTTCAAACATAGTTGCTTCTGCTCTATCATTGGTAGCTTTAGCACGAATGTAGACGCTCTTCATTCCAAAGTCCTAGATCAAAATTGAAGGTACCAATCTAATGTTTTTCGAATCATCGTGCATAAGTTCCTGTTTTGTCACATGACGATCTTGCATGACCAGAATCAGCATTTTGTTTTCGGTGATATTGATTTTTCCGCTTATTCAGGGTCGTCTTTGAAATGATTGCACCCCGTCTTCACACGTGAGATGTTTATAGTAACATTATTACGAGATTAACATTCATAGATTATCTGCTCAGTATTTTTTGAAAATTGTTAGTTAATGTCGAGCTTATCTTATCTTCAGGAGCCACTAATTTGGGGAAAAGGTTGAAGTTTTCCAAAACCTGAAAGAGAATGATATCAAATTACGATGAGTTTAAAATAAAACTGAGTGATAATGAGAGTAATGAGTTTTATATAAACTATTATCTACAACTCTTCAGTACTATGCTAGTAGTACATTGATTCAATTACCTAAAAATCATAAAATACAAAGTTTTTTTCTGATGAATGAAAATATTTATTTTCTGAAATACATTAGTGTAAAATATGTTGTACAGCAACATTTAAAATATTGTATTTAAGAAATTCTCCAATGTTTTATTCCAAACATCATTAAAAAACAAAAACGCATAGATGTACCTCTTATTAAAGTACCATCAAGTAAATTAATCCGAACTAGAAAATTACTTAGGAAGATGATGTGAGCTATAAAATAATAAGCAACTGTCTTTGAAAATGTAACTAAATACGAACTTTGGGAAGAAGATTAAGAGGCTAATTCCTATGACGGTCACAGTCCGATGATAAAATGAAATCACTTGCTTTCAGCAAATATGTTGATGAATTCATGAGACTGCTTGGTCATGTGGTAAATGCAATAATTTGTTTTCAACCAATCAGTTCTATCATCCCACTTTTGCCAACTATTAATTTTTATAAAAGCTTTCTTTCAAAATATTTTTTAGAAAAATTTTTTGAAGAATCTTAATACTTGGACACATCACATTCTTTAATGATTCACTGGGAATCTTATCTTGTAAAAAGAACTATTTATTTAGGATTAATTATCACACTAGAAAGTTACATGCATGGGTTATTGCCTTATACACAATGTGCAACAAGAAACACGTATCTGAAGTCAAAGTAGTAGTACATATCTTCAGTTAAAGATGCGGTAAACACAGTTTATTACAATACAAAATAAATTATAACAGGTATGGGGCAGGACATGTGTTTGCCATGTTATCAAATTTAAACACGCGGTACGTGGATTTTATAAATAGAAGTCCATTTTGAATTCAACGAGAACATGTAATTACAGTTATCATGTGACCGTTATAAATTTAACTCATTGCGTTTATTTAAAAAAAAAATTATCGCGTAAGTTATTATACTTCAAACTCTGTTTTTACAAATGATAATATTTAAAATTCCGACAAATCTAATTAATTTATGTACGTTTTAGTTTGATAGAAAATTTTCTTAACAACATTTTTTAACTCTAATATAGATGTTAATTCATCAACCACTATTCGATTGGACTTTTGGTCTTGATAATAATTTGTACCATTAAGCCAAAACTGTGTACGTCCTTCTCGATGAGGAACACCAACAACAAAAAATAAATCACAAAAACATATTTACTGTTGTTGATTAATGAACTGAACTAATCCAACGTATTTAATTATTTTTTATTCAGTAACAGTTAGAGTTATTTTTGTGGAATGTGGAGCGAATTTTTATTCACCTAATTATGTATTTAATTGTCAAGCGTTTCTATTTCAGGTAATTATTCGCTATATATCTTTATTCTATATGTATAAATCGAATCATGGTATAAAGTTAGGTATGTTAAAACTTTGTACTTGTTAAATTTTTGATATTAGAGTTCTAATTCTGTCGAAATTCTTATTTTTAGCGATCTATTCGATGGTATTCACTCCTGATTCATCGGTAACAACTGTGTTCTTAAATTCATCAGATTTACTATCTTGATTTAAA
Source organism: Trichonephila clavata (assembly GCA_019973975.1). NCBI lineage: Eukaryota > Metazoa > Arthropoda > Arachnida > Araneae > Nephilidae > Trichonephila > Trichonephila clavata. The sequence continues at coordinate 12,252 of BMAO01004248.1, read as the reverse complement.
ACATATAGTCGGTAATTTGATTTAGGTTAGAATCTATATTCACAATTGTAGCTACAGTGGACCACAAAAGTCTTTGTACTCTTGCAATTTTCTGTAACATTGAATGCTTTCGTCGAATAAAAAATAATACATCGGAATTGTAATTTTTTAAACAATATCTGCAATTATTTTTAACAATTGGAAACCATAATCATTTTTTAAAACAAAGTATAACTATCATTTAAAAAAACAATCAAAAACCTATTAAAAATTAAGCACCAAAAGTATTTGTATACTTAAGAAATATAAACATAGCTTGTTTTTAAATATTGAATGTGTTTCTTAAGGTGACATGGTACCATCTACAAATTTTTTTTAATATTTGATATTTGGTCTTAATTTTATTTTATAAAGGTTAATATTTAGTAATAATTTCATAAATTTTTTTTTTAATTTGTTGCAAAATGTTTGTAAAAATTTTAAGGCTTTTTTAAATATAGGTTTTTTTTCTTTCAAATTATTTTTTCCTAGTACTTTATACTATATTACATAAAAATGTGCATGGTTTTTTTTCTGCTCCTGCTCTTCAATTTTTTATCAATTTTTTGTATAGTTAAACTTCCAAAAGTTCTCAAAAAACATTAATTTTGATTTTGAAATTTTTTAGAAAAAGTACTAAACATATTAGAGCTTATTATATGCACGGTTTTACAAAACATACATTTCAGAGCATGTATAAAAAATTTCAAACCCATATTTCAGTTACCAAAAAAGCCTTAGGGTTTTGAATAATAGTATATGTACAAAAATTCAACATGGAGAAATATGAGTTTGAATTTTCATTCTATGGATAGCATGATATAATATTCATCGAATAGTCTGAAACTTTTATAAAATTTTAATTAGTTTATTTAAAACTACTTACCATAAGAAATTGCACAAATGTAGAGCAATTAAACAGTATACTGGCATAATGAATGTATAGAAGAAAACGAATGAAAGATCAATATTTCATAAAACGTTATCTTAATAATTATTAAAAAAAATAAACACACGCACTTCAGAGCTAATTCCATGCTCAGTTTGACAACTCAAATATTGAACGCAGGGCCGATCCTAGGCTGTCGGCCGCCCGCGTGCGAAGACCTAATGTGCTGCCCCCCCCCCCTAGGGAATTTTCATATTTTGACATATATATTTCATACTTATATATTTAATTACTTATTACAGTAATTGCATATTTACTTATAATACTAATTATATAATTATTTATTACAATAATTGCATATTTAATTACTCATTACATACTTATATATATTGAGGTTATAAACTCATATATATCTGTATAAGAATAAAAGAGAAAATATTAATAAAAATGCAAATGAAATTTGGAGGGCAAAACTTTATTTTTTGGTCAGCTAATGGGTTATGATCACGACAAAATACTTTAACAAAATAATAAACAAGCAAAAATATTACCATTGAAATAAAAATAGGTATTTTATAATTAGAAAATCAAAACGACAGTATTTACTCAGAAAATATAATCTAATAAAAAATAAAGCATAAATCTCGTGAAACAAAAAGTACCTAAATCAGTCCTTCTCTAGAAAGATTTCTAAAAAAAATTAATTATAAATAATTTTTCTGGCTGTCTGAGAAGCAAATTTGTTAATAATTTTGGTGAAATCAATTTTTTCCGAGAATTCGGATTGAATAGAGAATGCGTCCATATCTGAAAGACTTTTCGTGTAGAATTGCTAAAAACTCCTAGAAAAAATTTTAAAATATATACTTTACCATCAGTAGTGCTCACGCATCTAAAATCAAACTTTATTTGTTCTGTGTGACTAATATCTTGTGTAGAGTCAAGAATTATAGTGTAATATTTACTTTTTGATAATGCGTTTTATCTCATTACAAATAGATTCAGCAAAAATAGTAATTATTTCATTTTGAAAATGCTGCCCTAAGATGTGTGGAACATGTGCTTTGCTATTTTTGCATTTACTCAACATTTTTAAGGTGTTCTGAAATAATTGGATCAAATTTGGCCAACATCTATACCTGAATTTAAAAAATTACCTTTATCTCAACTTCGTACTGGTTCCTCTGAATGCCGAATTTTGACTGGCTAACAATTGTCTTGAGCAATCATATTCTTTCTCAATGATGGCGCGCCATCGCTTTTTTCTGTCGATTGTATACATTTTGTTGTTCCGCCTCAATAGTACAATTTTTTTCCTCTCGTCTTTCATTCGTGCCACGATCTAGGGCAGTTTATATGTTTAGAGTATTTTCATGGTTATTATAATAATAAAAAATGCATTACATTTCTCATTCCAATAAAATTCTGTCTTTTAGCTTCCTCAAAAAATGTCATTTCGGGATATTTTCGATAACATTTAAATATTAACACGTGTGTGTGCAACAAATGAAAAAAGAAAACAAATTTATAAGAATTCCACTAAATTTATCTCTCTTTAAATTAAAAAAGAAAGTACATATTGAAATAACTAACCTAATATTGACCTAATTCACAAACTTTAAATATTCCGAAAGAATTTTCCATACTATCAGCAATAAAACAATTACTTATAAGAATATATTTACATTTGCAACAAAATATGACAAAATTTCTCTTGATATGTAAAAAAAGGGAGGAGGGGGTGCAATCTAAAAACACGTGTGTTACATTGATTTAACATAATGATTCAGAAAAATGATTCATATATATTTGATGGTTCAGAAAAAAACTAAAAATTTACAATAAACAAGACAAATAAACCTCATTTTTTTTAAAATACCGGGAACAGTAATGAAGGATGTTTATGTCTCGTTCTGGAAGTGGGAGCTGTCTTACAAAAAACAATTAGCATCAATTAATATTATTCCGATTTAATCCGAAGATGAAATTTTACAAACCATGTACTCTTGACTTTCGCTGTGGATTCGTATATACAAAACAATTTCATTGATATTAAAACTAGCAAAATTTCTTTTAACTGGGTAATCCTTTCAGTTAAAATCGTCATGCACTTAATTGAATTTATTTACACTCATGTCCATAAATTAAGGATAATTCAGAATCACACAGAAATTGAACTCTAAAATAAAAATTTCACCTGTAGAATTATCACACACATCTTGAAGAAGAATATGCAAATTACAAGAAACCACCAGATGGCGCGGATAGTACGTCACAATGACGACAGTGTAAGAGAGGGGTGTATAAGGAATGATGGCAAAGAAGTAAAATTGTTCACAAGATTTTTAAAAGCCTTTCAGAGCAATAACCGCATAGTTATGGCACAAAGGAAGCATTTGGGTGATTTTTTACGTGGTAGAATTATCGGACGACTAGAATGTGGACGTATCCACCTAGAAGTATCCGAGGAACTTGGAATCGCCCAGAGTGTCATCTCCAGGCTTTGGCAACGATTCCAAGATGATGGTAATGTGAGTAGATGTTACAGCACAGGTCAACCCCGAGTTACAACGCCGAATGAGGACCGGTATTTGGCAGTTACTGCCAAAAGAAACAGACGGAGCACAGCATCAGACCTATCTTGTCAGCTCTCTTCAGCTACCGGTACGACAGTTTCAAGGCAGACCGTGTACAGACGCTAAGGGCACATTGGACTATATGCTCGTAGGCCTGTCAGATGTGTTCCCCTTACCGCAACTCACTGTCGCCTGCGATTAACCTGGAGTAGAGAGCATGCATTGTGAACAATGCAACAGTGGTCTTGTGTGATGTTTTCTGACGTGTCTAGGTTTAGTTTGCTGTCTGATTCTCGCCGGACTTTCACATGTAGAGCGCCAGGTACCCTTTACCACCAAGAGAACACCATTAAACGATACCGTTATGGTGGTGCAAGATGGCTCGTTTGAGGAGGAATTATTCTTGGTTCCAGAACTGACCTGCATGTTCAGAGTGTAATGATGACAGTCCACATCTATCGGGATGTCATTCTGGAACAACATGTACGTTTGTTTCGGGGCGTCATGGGTGCTGAATTTTTGTTTATGGATGACAACGCCCGTCCTCACCGTGCAAACATTGTAGACGAATGCCTTCAATCGGAGGATATCACCCGTATGGATTGGCCAGCATATTCACCGGACTTGAATCCAATAGAGCATGTGTGGGATATGGTTGGCCGACGAATTGCAGCCCATCAATCCCCTCCCACCTGCCTACCGTAACTTCGGAGGGCATTGCTTGATGAGTGGTGTAATGTTCCCTGAGATCAGATTGATAATTTGATACTCAGCATGCGTAGGCATGGTAAGTCCTGTATTGCATCGTCTGGGAGACATTCTCCGTATTAACCATCATACTAACCATGTTATACTGTTTTTTGTAAAAGGTTCTTTTTTAAAATTTGCTCCAGGGAGTAAAAATCGCAATTTTTATTAATTATGTCAAACATATAGCATCTTTTTCGCTCTTTACCTTTTGTTTAATAAATAGACTTTACAAATAAGTCAGATTTGTTTTGCTTCTGTATCTTTCTTTGCCTGAACTTCATTATCCTTAATTTATGGACATGAGTGTATTATACATAAATGTATACGAACACACACATATATTAACAAAAAAGATTTTATTAAAACTAAATATATTATTTTTATATGTATGAAGGCCACCTTTTTATAAAGGCAAATACAATAAATATTCCTTAATACTTTACTTAATAGGGTAAGAATATAGTTGTACCTTCCAATAAGGAGCCTTGTGTTTGACACAATATGTCCTAGAGCCAGAAGTTTAAACCCACCAAACCAGACGTTGGGTATTTTGTCATTGAATGCTAAGCAAATTAATTTAATTAAAATTCATATTGTATTAATCTTTAAATAAATACTTTAGCCACAGGTTTTTTTAATTTGCGCGTGATACTGTATAAATGTTTGAAATGAGCAATAAAATCTTGTACTTACACAAATTTATTGAAAATATTCCGTTGTACGTATCTTTTTAATAGCCTGTACATTGTGTCCACTTAAGTTAACATTTTTATTTCTTATGTAAACTCAAAGAAAATGCACCCCACGAGTTGCAATTGTTTTATTACATATTCTGTTTTGACTCTAAATCAAAGCATAGAACAGACAATATTGCAATATTTTATTTCTCTGTTAAATTACATTTATTTATTAGGGCTGCTCTATATTTAACTTATTCAAAGAAAAACACAAACTTGTCATAGAAATATTAAAATTTTATAAAAAAGAAATAAGAATTTTTTTAGTGTCACTTATATAAATAGAATGTCCCTTAATAAGAGGTAAATATATAAGATCCATATTCAAAGAGTCCTGTAGCAATATTAATTGTGCCTTATTCGAACAGGAAGAATTTATATCTTACTTTGTCTTAATTCAAAATTAAAAACATAATTACTGATTGCTATTTCAAACCAGCAAAATGTAAGAAATTGAATTGTGCTAATTTCAGCAGGCCATTCTTTTTGAAAACGTGTCTGTTGAGGGTAGAGATTCAAGCCTTAATTTTAAATTCAAATAGCAACATTCAAGACTAAAATAAAACATCTCCTGTGGCTCGCTATCTTCCGAAAATTCTTATTGCCACTGTCCCCTTTATGTTAGCCGACACCCGGACATCCGAGAAAGAATGCCCTTTGTGACCCACTCGGTTTAGGGAGAAAGTTACAGAAGAAAATAATAATAAAACATATCAAATTTCATGATTTAATGTACACACCAGCCTCAACCCCTTCAAGGTTCAACACCTAAGAAAACTGACTTAAAACGTACACAGTACAGAATAAGAAAATAAGATACATGAAATGAAATACCAGATTCATATTGCTAGATACAAATATATAACTGGAAATGCAAAGAATATAAATCAAATACATATTTAACAATAAATTCTCTCAGAAAGCCAGTCAAATATTTAAATGGGCATGTAAATTCAATTATTTTTATAGAGATATTTATAAATTAGAGAAGTGAACAATAGCTTTTTAACAAACATAATTTTTAATTCTACATAAAAGCAGAGTTTTGAAGAACTGCAATTGCCGAACGCTGCTCTAAGCAAAATATTGTTTTATGCACATTTATCACCCTTAACGTAGTAATACCATATACAATAGATAATTGTTTGTACTTGTATCCTGAGGTCGGGGGCCCATATATGTACTACAACAAATCGTCATGCAGTGTAATTATTATTTTTTATAAAAATATATAGTTATAAATTTTACTAAAAGTAGTCGGCATTTCAATTCAACCTAAAATAAAATTCCAGGTATTTAAATAAGGTACCAGGTTTCCAAAGTATAAATAATATTTTAAGAAATATTTTCATTCCAATTTTTTCGTAACAAAAAAAGTATTTTTCAAATTCGATCCAAATGCCGCCCCTAAAATTTGCCACCTTGGATACGGGTCCAATTTCCTCGGCCCTGGAACTACCCCTGCTGCTAACATAGAGAAAATAGTAAATACGGTAAGGAGCTATATATAAGGGGATTAGATTATATGAAATTACTCTCCAACTAGGAGTATACATGTAAGAGGGAAGATATATAGATCAGGAGATTAGCTTTTATAATATAAGTTTTCTTTTATTTCTATTTTTAGTGCTATGCTGTGAATCGCTTGATTCGCCTTTTTGATTATATGACATCTAGTTGCAATTAGGACTTAAAAAAAACGCATAAAACTAGCATTTTTTTAACATAGAACTAAAAGTACCATTAAGTTCCTACAATATTAAATTGAATTTAGATCTTCGCGAACATTGTCATTCTATGTGAATATTGAAGTTTTTCAAACAGGCTTTGCAATGAAAATAAATCATTTACTCAAAAGTCAAAAGAAGCTGCAAGATTTTTTCTCTCTTATAACTTAATGCAAATAAAACTACAAGAAACTACCTTTGATAGAGGTATAACTCACTAAAAAGGAAAACGAGCATTGTTTATAAGCGTTATAAAACCATAGGCAAAAATCACTTCTTTCCCCTATTTTGTTTTTCTAAAGTAATTAAAGGTTATTATTAAATTTAAAACTTTTAATTTCCCAAAACTCATATTGAATTTAAACATTATTAAACTAACCGTAATAATATTTTCGTAAAGCACAACTTTCGCAAAAATCCTTCTTGAGACGCTTTTATTATGCATCGATCCAGTGCCGCTGTTTAAACGGAAAAAAAAAATTTTTTTTTAATGCGGTATTGTCGGCACCAACACGAATTTTGCTAACTGATGGATGTTTATAAAGAGTAGACATTTATGGATAATCGGCCAACACACTAGACACTAACGTTCTATTTTTCTTAAACTATGTTGTATTATCCGGACTTGATTTTTCAATAACTATTCAAAATTCATCATATTTATTTAGTTAATTATAAGTTTTATTTTGAGAAATTCGTAACAAATTTTGTTTGGTTTAAATAACCATATACGGCCTGCGACCGCCCCTTGGTTTGGCCGCCCGTGTGCGGTGCACGCGCTGCACACCTGCTAGGATCGGCCCTGATTGAACGACATGAACAGAAGATGTTTAAGCCTTTTTAAAGTGAAACTGCTTTGCTCACGGAGTGAATGGAAATATTGCCCAGTTTCGCTTAACAGGGAGAAAGCGAAGGGAAGTAGTAATTTCCCCCGCCATCGCCCCAAATCGTCGCAACGATGAGGAGATAGCGACCTTGAGGAAAAGAGAGCGAGGGACACCCTGTGACTTGCGTCATATCCGTGAAAAAGTTGGATCGTTGCCTGCCTTTGGTCTTCTCCCCCCCCCCTTTTCTCACCAGACCAGGGAACATCTGTCAACGATTATATGTATTGCAATGTTTGCGTTACGGTGTAGACAAAATAGCTCTTGCAGCAAAAGCGTGCAGTTTTAAAATATTTTCTTAGATTGTTGGCCACATGGTGATGTTTTCGGCAGCTGATTTGTTTTTTTAATTCTCATTTGCATTGAATTATTATTGATTCTAATCAGAATGCCTAAATCAAGTGCACGAAGAGGAAAAGAGTTTCGTGAAAGAAAAAGAAAAGAAAAACTAGCAGAAATTCCAGTCGAAAAAGTGATAAAAAACAGAAAAATAGTGCAAATTCATCAAGCGATACTGCCAAATCTCGATCAGAGTACCTGAGAGAATATCGAGCATGGAAAAAAAACATTGCAAAATATTATCTTAATGCCGAGTTTAAAGACTGATGATGGGAATGCTATTGAGACTCATCTAATGCCAGCACAGATTAATACGGACTTTGTGAACCACCCTGTGCAGTCCACAAGTACAGAGTCCTTAACAAGTCTAGTACGTGTTGGAACTGATGTATGTGAATCGATAATAAATTCTATCTTACGTTACAAAGACTATGATTCCCATAAAATTGCTCACAAAGATTTCCAAAAGCGATTCGTTAATAATCCTTTCGGTCACGGGTGTTCGATTTGTGATAGATTATGGTTTAGAGATGATTTGAGAACGCCTGTTGCTGAGCATAAAAATATTTTTTTAAATATTTTACCGGGAATTAATTTAGAAGACGTTAAAGCGTGCTACAATTGCCGACAAAGTTTAAATAGGAAGAGTATACCAAATTTATCAAAATATAATGATTTTGTACACCCAGATATTCCATCACATCTTTCTACTTTGGATATGGTATCAGAAAGACTCATTTCTCCACGAATACCTTTCATGCAAATTAGGCGATTGAGACATGTACACGGTCAGATTGGAATATTAGGGAAAATAATAAATGGTTCCAGTATCCGTCAATACAATGGTCAATCGACTGCCACGGAATGTTGATGATTACTGTGTCAATGTTCACATCAAACGGAGGAAAATTCACAGAACTAGTTATCTGATGGGTTTGGTAACTAAAAGAAACATCAAAGCATGGTTGTAATATTTAGTAGCTACTCCACTGTACAGAATGTATGATGTTACAATCGATGATAGTTTCAACAATTTCAAACAGAATACGTCTCAAGTTTTTCAAGATGAAATCAGTGAAAATATAACTATAGAAGAGAGTCTTACAGACCAGCAACAGACGCTGTTTTGGAATAAAGAGAAATATATTCGTATTGCTCCTGGAGAAGCGAATGTACCAAGAAGTTTGCTATTTGATGAACATGCTGAGTAGCTCTCTTTCCCAGCAATTTACTTGGGTCATTTAAGAAACTTCAGGGAAGGAGTTAGAGTTACAACATTCATGATGGCCACGAGGGAATTAAGACGCGTTGATCGTCATGGAGTGACCCCACAGCATTTGCTTTATAGGGCAATAAAAATTATGCGATTGAGAGTTCGGGATTCGCTTACGGTTGCCTATGATTTTTGAATTTTATTTGAATTTAATAAGTTTCCCCCAGCAGTTTAAATGTAAACTAATACACTTTTTGCATAAGTTGTTTAAATAAAAACTAGGTAAAATAAAGTATTGCATATAATAGAATATTTAAAGTTAAAGCTAACATTAGGTAAATTAGGACTAAACTAAAATTAAGCTTACAGCATTAGATTAGGAAAAACTGAAAATGTTTTAATATATAGAACGAATAACAGTACAAGATGAAGAAGTGTACTAATTGATTTCCCGACTATAAAATAACTAGCTAAAGCAACCATTGTGCCCTAGAAAGAAAAAACTTATGTTTCCTGAACTACCATGCTGCTTGAAACGTGGTGGTACAAAAAATGTCACATTTACTTCTTAAAACTTTGGGCAACCTTTATTTGAAAAAGCGTTTATTATTATTAATATGTACTAGAGTTTGCAATCACATGCTATATTTTCAATCCCGGGATTTCGGGATTACATTATTCAAATCCGGGATCCCGGGATTAGGACTCAACTATTTATGAAAAATACTTAAATATCGGCATGGTTGAAATTACATAATAAAACTGAACATGTAATTAAAAAATTGGTTTAATATTGTTATTTATTGAAACAAATGAAAACAAAACTTAATTCATTATAAAAAAAACAAATAAAAATATTACAAAATGAATTCAATAAAAATAGTACAATTTGAATTCATTAAAAATTGACCAATTTGAATTAAAAATACATATGTCTGAGATTTTCCAAAATCTTATTTAAAATTTAAAACAGAATAAAGTCCCTGTGTTATTTTCATGGAAACACTGTATTTTTTTAGGATTAATATATTTAGAGTTGATAACTGTATGGTAAGACATTCTAAAAAAGTAGATTTTCAAAATAAAACTATAAAGTCTGAACTGAACCTTTTTCCGACAAGCTCACATATACCTATACACAGCACGTACAAATGATATAATGGAATTACATAAATTTTAATCTAAAAAAAGTTTTCTACTTCTACAACTGACATAGAAATTAATCACAATAACACTAAAATTGTCTCTAATAAAAATACCCAAAAAACAGACTTCAATTTTTTAAATAATAATAATCAGTTCATTTTATATTTCACAGTCGAATAAAATTTTGTCTTTTAACTTCCTCAAAAAATATCCTTTCGAAATATTTTTAACAACATGCAATCTAATTTGAAAATATATTTATAATGATAACAAAATAATATTACTAACTTTATCTCTCTGCATATTAAAAAAGGAGCAAACACATTGAATAACTCACCTATAAATGAGTTCATTCACAAATTTTAAATATTCAGAAAGAATTTTGAAGAAATGCCTTTTCGATGCTCCAAACAGCAATAACAGCGTATAAGAATATATTTATAATAACAAAATAATATTACTCTCAAGTTATCTCTTGATACATATAAAAGAGAGAGAGAGAGAGAAATCTAAAACAAACATATCTTTTATATTGACAAATTATTAATTCAGAAAAATGATTCCTGATTGATGATTCAGAAAAGAAAAATCAAATTTTATTACAAACACATCATCAGAGAAATTAGTCACATTTTTTTTATAACTGGGGAATAGCAATGAATGTTGCTCAATGTATCGTTTCGGAAGTGGAAGCTCTCTATATTAATTTGAATGAGAAAAAAAATCTCAAAACATAATTTAGACAAAAATTAAATCCCGGGATCTGAAGAAGCACCGGGATCCAGGTTCCTAACTTAAATTGAATTTCATTCAATGAGTGGTAAATACATAAGGTCCATATTTAGGGGGATCGGTACCAACATTAATTATGCTTTATTCAAAGTGTATTTTACAGAAGGTACTACAGTATTTGTATATTAATTTATAGCTTTAAAAAATACATCATACTTCAAAATAAAAAACATAATTACCTGTTGCTATTTCATACGAGCTTAATGTAAGAGATTGATTTGGACTAACTTAAGCAGGCCAATTTATTCGAAAACGATGGTAGAGATCGCAAAAATTTATTTGAACCTCAAGTAACTTCACTCAAAAGTAAAATAAAACATCTCCTGTAGCTAGATATCTTCCAAAAATTCTAATTGTATCTGTCCCCTTCAAGTTAGCTGACAACGGACATATCCTGTGGGTAGGAGAAATGTCCGTTTTCTGCCCCCCACTTGCGATGGGGAGAAAGTTACAGAAGAAAATAAGAGAAAACATATCAAATTTCACGTTTTAACATACACACCTGCCATGAACCCTTCAAGGTTAAACACATAAGAAAACTGACATTAAATGCATACAGTACAAAATAAGTAAATAAGATACATTAAATGTAATACCAGATTCACAATACTTAGGGGAAAAAAATTCAAAATATAATTCAGACAAAAATGAAATCCCGGAATTAGTAATTTTAATCCCGGGGCTGCAAACCCTAATATTTACCAATTTTTGTTCAATAATTATAGTTCTGGGAGGTCTATCTAAAATATTTGAAATTATTTCCTTCTAGTGCATTATTTTGGGAAAAAATTCAGCGCATGAAAGAGTTATAGGTGGACGATTGGCCACCCTATCTTTAAAAATATTTATTTCCATACAACGATTTTATAATCTGATATCATAATAACATAAGGAACAGTGTTTTTCACCTGAAGCGCACCAGAAAAAATTGAAATAAAAAATTCTTAAGCATTCTGAAGACTAATGGAACAAAAAAGAAGCAATGTTACAGTTTATTCAAGTTTTTTTTAAAAAAAAAATATATATGTTTAAACTCTTTTCTTTAACTCGTGTCTGCATATGAATTAAAAACATAAAGCAATCGAGAGATAGCAAAATCTTTTTTTTTATTTCAGTGTTTTTGCAATGCTTTGAAAAAAAACTTTGTTACGGACCAAAGGATATATATATATATATATATA